>APFE031171922.1:100206-125453 GCA_000404065.3 Pinus taeda | reverse complement strand
ACTAACCGATGCTCCCTCATCTAACACAGTGCCAGGCAGCGCCATATGGGAGGCATAGGCGGTGACCCAGAAAGGCACATGGGATGGAAGGGGAGGGGTAGTCAAACAGTTCCAATCGAAGGACACAATCGAACTACTTGGTGGGGGAACCATATGGTTGCCCCCCTGCTCGAGAGGGGCCGAATCGCAATTCTCCGGAGAGGCTGGGATGGGAAAACCATCATCAAGCTCAAGAGAATTCGACGAGACGAGAAGAACATGGGAATTGGGCTCTTCCGAAACAGAGCGGACAACACTCTGCCCGACCAATGGTTGGTCGGGAACAGGCTGGGTACAGCGAGGTTCGGGAAGAGGGGCCTAGACAAGAGGAGAATGTGAACCAATCTCATTGTCGGGAGGCGAATGATCTGCGGCTGCAGAAAGATGTTGATATCCAACAGGGCGCTGGGGTGAGGGAGCTGCGAGATTTTCCAAAACAAGGGAGGCTTTATCCATGAGTGGACAAAGGTGAAGGGGATGATTGCCTTCACAAAGTCTGCAGAGGATTCGAATCTTCCCATTTCCCTTGCCACTCCCGACTGATGAGGGAACATCGCCGTGAGCTTTAGTGGACGATGAGGGGCGGGCCGGATCACGAGACCATACTTCTAAGATCCTGGGAATGCCAGGACAATCACGAAGAAGATGGTCCTCCTTGCATAATCGGCAAGGAAACTTAACCTTCCGCGGAGGAGTAGGAGGAGGCCCGACTTCAGGTGTGCTTACGGGAACTTTTGTACTTGTAACCTCTCTCTTGGGAGACTTCTTCTTCTTGTTGTTGTTGTTCTTCTTAGCCACCTGGTTATTCGAATCGAAACTTTCACCAGGCGAAGTACAAGAAGGAGACGTAGAAGTAGGTGTCGAAGGAGAGAGGGCCACCTTAGGTTCAACATGATGTTGTGCAGGTGGAGGGATTGATGGAATATCAGCCGACACGGTAGGGACCAGAGAGATTGGAAACAACCAAACAGGCAACCCGACAGTTAACCCTGGAAGGGATAACGTCGCCATATAAAGAGCACCAACATTCCCAAGAGGAGGGGAATGACTAGGATTCCCGTCAGGAGGGGAACTTAGGTTGGTGAACCCTGGAAAAGTTACCATAGCAAAACAAAACCTACTCAGCTAATGAACACAAGATCTAACCAGGTAAAGTTATCGTGGCCAAATGAATTTTAAGACACAGGAACTGAACTTGACCTTTTCATGTTTCGAGAGTTGAGAAAAGGAAGAAAAGATGACTCTATCTACTTCGAATGTTTAATGAGCACGAAGTGACAAGATGCTCACTTACACCTTTTCTTTTAGAGAGTCTGAAAAGGATCAAAAGCGACTACTCTGGAAGTTCTAGGCAAAAGTTTTACCAAGCAACCCGTAAAACTGCTTATACACCTTGGCAATCATATGAGAACCAAGGACTTCCCGTACTGCAGTCAATCTTCCCGAATGCTGTGTTCGGTGCGTTACGGTTCACAAGGCGGTAGACTCGGCTTCCTATGGATAAAGGATACAAGCCTAATGGAGTCTCCCCATATATACGCGACGGTACATGGGAGCCCAATCCGTACTAGCACTTATCGTTTCACTGTGGAGGAATCACCCAAACACTCAACGTTAAGCTACTAGGTTTAAAGACGCCGGAACACGTCTCTAGCCTAGACCTCTAGATATTCACGTTAAGTTCCAATGCGTTTTTAGATAATTTTGGCTTATTTTACGGTTGATCTTGAATTAGGTTTGAGTTTCAGGTCCTACCGTATGATCTCTCAAAAACACCTAAATGCAACTATATGCCAAAGATCATCATTTTGTTCGATGAATCCTAGCTATAAGAAAGTTAAGGATCTTTCAAACAAACAAAACGAATTCAAGCAATCATGCAACCTAATGCAACAGCAGCAAGGAAACGACACTTTTTCTTTTGAAAGCACAAAATGACAAAATGTTCTTTTCCTTTCAACTATTAATGCAAAAGACACTAGTTGCTCTACTTTTCAATGACGTAAAAGTGCTTTTAAAATGAATTAGAGAGATAGCAAAACTAAGTGAAAGACTAAAATCACTCAATGCTCACACAAGAAAATTCCCAAGTCACTAAAAAACCAGTTTCCCAAATCAAAGGAAAACAAAGGCTTATGAGCTATGTAATCTAAGCTCAACAAGACACCAAGGAATTCAAAGGAGGAAAGCAAACTGCTTGGAACACAATCAATCACTTTCAACAATCACCAAACAGACGTGAAAACAAAAACGAAGTTGGCTGGTCAACCAAGAACACAAAATCCCGAGCGGGAGGCTAGACACACACGACCACTAGATGCCCTAGGGTTTGAGTGTGAAATCAATGGAGACAAGCGAACACCCGAAGGATGAGAGTCCACGACCAGACAAACGATGGTCTAACACACTTCAGCAATCGTGAAAAGCTAAGACAAAGCATAAACCAAGCAACAAGAGCAAAAAGGAAGGCTTTGCACAAACTGAAAACAAGCGATAAACGAGCTCTCGTGGAACGAGGCCTCGCAAGCAAGCGAGTCACAGCTTAAACAAAGTTATCAAGCCAAAAGCCAAGTGGAAAAAGCAGGGGAGAGCCAAAACCAAGAGGTTCAGTAAGTCAATTTGGACAAAAAAAAGTTTTACAGGATCAGCGCGGGTGACCCCATAGCAACAAAGCGATGACAGAAAAGTGTCTGTAGCAACTTTGTGCTATCAGCACGGAAGGACACGAATAAAGGGCGCTAGCTCGAAAAACCAGGTCAGCGCGACTGTTTGAATGTATAAGCGCGATGACAGAGACAACAAAGAAGACAATATGCGATGTCAGCGCAGCTGTTTTAAAATAAAACGCGCTGAGGCTAAAAAACAAATAAAATTGAACAAAAACTTCCAAACCAAAGCAACAGGCTTTCAAGGCAATTAAGGTAGTGCCTAGGACGAACCAGGAATCAAACCAACAGCAAAACAATCCCCAAACCTTGACAAAGGAGCAATAATCAAAACGAAGGTGACATACAAAGAGACAAGCAAGCTCCCCAGCGGAGTTGCCAAATTGTTGGAGAGGTAAATCCCCTCTACGGATAGAGGCGATCCCTACTAGCCCAAAGGGGGTCTAGCAACAATCAAACAATGCTACACTGCAGGTTCCTAGTTGTAGTTAACAAGTGGGTAAAAGAAACCTACTTGGATTCCAACGCTATGTTTGTCGAAGAGATGATCCTCTCGCTCCTTCGCTCCAGCCGATCACAATTCTCTGCTATCCCTGCGGACGAACACCTGCACAAGCAAAGAGAGGGCAAACAAGGGCGTAAAATCTACTAACAACAACTATGTATCAGTCAGGAAGGATACAATTTACATTAATCATTCATAGGACAAATGGAAATGGAACCATAAGAGTAGTCATCTATCTTTATTAATCAGAAAATAGAGTAAGGTACAACCGAAGTCCTGACGCTAAGTCCTCTAGAGGGTCCAGCCAGCATGTCTTCCAAGCATTCACCTTTGAAGCAAATCTCCCAAGTTAAAGAGGTCTCTTTCTTGCATACAAGGCAACAAACTCATGACCTTCCTCAAGCTCAAAGCAATCCTCACACAACACACCAAATGCCTACAAAGAGCAGCACTAATGCACTAAGAATTCCTCAATCAAAGTCTATATGTTCCAAACTCCCTGCTCATGGGCAATGGAGGAGGCTTATAAAGGAGAAGGAGTCTCCATGAATAGGTAAAGGATGAGCTTTCCCCCAAGATAAGTGGATGGTCAGTCGAACAGACATGCCAGAGAAAGGATGGCGACCTCAACAATGCTAACAACCAAGTCTGGAGGGATCTGGAAGGTTGGTTGTTAGAACAAATTCGCCCAAACAGGATCAGCGTGGGTGAGACAATGAGCTGGCGCGCTGACATCGCAGATCAGCTATAGAGGAGGTCTGGTCAGCGCTCAATAGGGCAAACAGAGGGTGCACTTTCCGTAAAATGGGACCAACGCGGAAAGCACGTGTGCTTCCGCCCTGGCAGCGCATCAGTAACACTAACCTCCGCCTGTCAGCGCAGTTATTTAATTAACAGACGCGATGATTCATTTAACTTAGGCGAAGAGGGTTTTTTAGCCATTTTGAGGAGCATGAGCATAGGTGAATATGGTTTCACAACACAGTAGGGAGACTGGCATGATGGCGGTGACATTTTACTGTGTAACAAGCTCAAAACACAACTATCATATATCAACATCATAAATCACATGGAACCATCATAAACCAGAATCATAGATCATATATATCATCATAGACCATGGTCATAACCCACATGTATAATAGAGATGAAATAAAATACCGATACTTATCCTTACTTCCGCCTTTTTTTTTATTTCTGTACACACACTGGATGGATTGCTACACCCAACAAATACCCATTGCCTTCTCCTCAACCATGTGCACATACGCATAGTGTGCATCATACACATACAACCACACATGACATACAACACCATGCAACACATGCACCTATACCTGACATAGCACACATACATCGACACCCAATGTACAACACAACACAACACAACACATATACATACACAATGTACAACACAAGACATACATTTGTACATAACGTGCAACTCCTCAAAATGCATACACATATACCCAATATACAACACAACACATGCATCTTTACTCGATGTACAATGCCACACAATACGTGTACCTACACCTGGCGTACAACACAACAAAATACATGTATTACACAGAGTATAACACAATGAGTATGCATGCGATGATACCACAACTACACAATACACATACATAGTACTGCATGCACACAACACAACATGTACGACATGCACACAATACCACACGTACACCAGTGCCATATGTACCACATGTACACAGTACCATCTTGTTGTCGCGTTACAACCACCCTCTAAAATTTTGCCTTAGCTTCATTTTGGAGCCTTCCTACCAACCATCCTAGCAATATGTCTTGCACTGTCAAGTACATAGGCTTCATTGGTTTTTCAACAGCTTGTCAGCTTATGATGTCAATTTTCTTCACTCCCCTCACAGGCTGCCACTTCGGACTTGGGTTAGTTGCTGGCTGAGCAGCGCCCTTAGAAAATGTAATATCCCTAATTAGCCATGGCTAATTGGAATATTCGATTTTGCTCAATTTTGCTTTCTATAGTTATTTATAAATAAAAAGGTGAGGAAAGGGGGACATAACTCACTTTTTGAATAAAATCACTCCCTAGTAGCACAACATTGTAACTTAAAAGGGGAGCCAAGGGAGCCAAAGGACCACTTACAGAAGGGGGACCATGTAGACACTTGGAGGGGTTGCGCAGATGGAGAGGAGCACGTGGCAAGAGAGAGGCTACGTTGGAGGAGGTGGGCCTTAGGGTTTTGAGAGAAACCAACACTATAAAGGAGAGAGGAGCCTCCTTATTTTGGCATTCGATTATGTTGCATTTGAGCTAGTCACTTCGACTTAGAGCACGGTGGCTGTTTAGCCTGTCTGCAACACTATTTAGTGCATCGAGTGTCTCCATTTGGAGATCTCACCCTTAGCCCCGGGGGGCTTTGAGTGCCTGCTCGGGCAAGGTAGTTTCATTAGTCTTTTGCAGGAGGATCGATCTTTGGAGTTGAGGAGGAATTGAGCATTTTGATGACTGTGTAGTCTTGAGAGAGGAGGATGCAACCTCTTTTGGTAGGAGCTCCAGATTGGGTTTATGTGGAGGATTTGAGCTTGGAGATTGAACAAGGGATCAACTCTTGCATATTGGAGGATTTTGGCAGAGTCTCGGGCAGAGTTTTAGAGGATTCTCTTCAGTTGCAGTGCGAAGCCTTGAGGGATAGCGTAGATCCTCAAGGGGGTGATTTTCGGGGGTCAGCTATTTTAGAAAAGCTTTCTGGGCTTTTCTGGGTTTATTGAGCAGAGGCTGATTCCAGAGTTTCAACATTTTTTGAGGAGGGGAACAACCCCGAATCCTCACTTGATTTCAGCGGTAGCGACAACACAACAATTCTCCGGCACCTTGGACGCAGTTCAGAGAGAGGCCATTTCCTTACCATTTTAAGTGTATTTCTTCACTTTCCTTGTGCAAGTCGAGGTGCTATCTTTCTGATCACCTCTTGTACTCTGTCCATTACTTAGTATAATAAAATGGCTTAGCATTTGTCTCTGCATTTCTTGAGTATCTGCTTATATTCCATGTATACATTATTGTATGTTGCACTATTGTTATTTCTTTGAGCTTCCTGGCTACTATACCACTTGTGTGTTTTTCTCCTATACTCTTAGATAGAGTCTGGAAAGGGCTAGGTAGCCTCCAGATCTCATCCTCTTTTAAGAGGCGACATATCTGGTAAACGCCCTCCCAGTCCATCTTTGGTTGGAGTTTGCTTGTGTTTAAGGGATATCCCTGAAAAGGGATATTAAAATGGTATCAGAGCATAGATCTGGCTCAGCCTGTGGAGTTAGCAGTCTATGACACCGAGGGAGAAGCCCTACATATGATACAGAGGTAGGAAATATAAAGATATTGAGCGCAGGTTGGAGAACACCTACGGAGAGGGAGATTGTGTTCGGGTGGTGGACACAGAACAGGAGGAGCCTGTGGTGGACGCAGAGCAGGAGGATCCGATGGCAGATGAGGATGGAAGAGATTCGCAGACATGCTCCTCAAATCAGTATAGGATTTTTCGAGGCAGATCGAGGTGATGGGGCAGAGATTCATGGCGGTGGAGGCTAGACAACGTGAGAACCCACGGGTTTTCCAGGTTGGTGAGGGATCGGGTACATCCCACCATTTGCCAGAGCAGGGTGCAATTCAGTGTGATACTACTCAGCAGATGGCCTCACATGCCCCTACACGCTCTACCATGCCCACTTTCCTAGGAGCAGACAGGGGGCCAGAGCCCAGCAGGAAGCAGAGCCTAGTCATATGGGCGATTATTTTGCAGAGTACTAGGCCTATGGTTAGGAGTTCAGGGATGCTCTCTCATTCAGAGACTTTGTTCAGATCCAGTGGGATAGTAGACCCCACGACCATCACAGAAGATACCGACATTATCATGATGGAGACACCCACCACACAGCCAGTAGATTCCACTTGCCTATGTTTGATGGTTCATCAAACAATTCGGCAAAGTCTTGGGTGGAGACGCTGGACATCTATTTTCAGCTTAACCAGATGTTGGAGACAGAGGCCATCAAGGTGGCGATGTTACATTTGGATGGTAAGGCCCAGGACTGGTGGTTCCTTGGGATGGTTACATTCGGACACTCCACAATGACGACATATGCCAAGTTCACCAGGAGATTGATAGAGAGGTTTGACCGGAGAGATTCAGAACAACACTTTGTTGAGCTGACGAGGCTCAAATAGACCAGGAGCCCAGAGACCTACATTGCAGACTTCTTGAGGGTTTCAGTGATGGTGCTAGATCTATCCGTGGCACGGAGGATCCACATGTTTGTTGAGGGGTTAGTAGAGCCACTTCGGGGTCTAGTCAGATCCACTAGACCAGCCACACTCCAGGATGCTATTAGCAACACCCGGGACTTATAGGATGCCTTACCCAGGACCTGAACACCTTATCCCCAGAGACATGTTTTCCAGCCTAAGGGGAAGGATGTGAGGATTCCGCCTCCAAAGGGGAATCTAGGACGAGCACAGATTGATGATGATGCCAGGAGGGAGCTGAAGAAGAGGCAGTTGTGCTTTACCTGTCAGGAGCCATGGGCACCGGGACATAGATGTGCTGCTGGCAAAGCACATTTTATTGAGGTCTTCTCCAAGAGAAGCGGGGAAGAGGATGAGGAGGATGATGTGGAGGTAGGAGATAGTCATGTTGCGTAGGATCCTTTGCCACCTCCACCAATAGCAGCAGGTGGTGCAACTTTTCCACCTACCAGAGGGGCCCTTGCAGCATTGCGAGGAGTTCCCAAGTATTTGACGCTGCGCGTACGGGGGACAGTACGTGGCCAACGACAATCAGTTTTGGCTGATAGTGGGGCAGCCCACAACTTCATCGATGTAAAGATGGTTGAGTGGAGAGGTATACAGACAGAGAGCTTCGATGGATTTTCAATATTCTTCCCAGGAGATCAGACCATGGTGTGTGCCCATTATGTCCCAGAGTTATCAATGATGATGGGCACCTACACACTGACTGACCACTTTTTCGTGGTCAATATTTCGGACACCAACATGATACTGGGTGTTCAGTGGCTTATCACTCTAGGGAAGGTCACGACAGATTGGAAGGCCCTAGAGATGGAGTGGGATGATGAGAAGACAGGGAGGCATGAGAAGATACAGGGACAACACACATATCTGCCTTAGACTGTTTCAACTCATTGAATGGAGGTAGTCTTTTGGAACGGAGACGTAGAGTGGGCAGTGGAGCTACATGCATCAGAGGCAGAGACTACAGGGCAGATGGTGCACCCAGAGATACAGTCCATCCTTGACTAGTATGCCACAATGTTTGGGGAGATTCCGCCAGGACAACCACCAGACCGGGGGTTTGATCACACCATTGAGCTTGAGTAGGGCATACAGGCTGTGATTACTACCCCCTATAGGTATCCCAAGGCCTATCAGGATGAGATTGAGAGGGCCATTTAGGAGTTGTTGGCTCTTGGGCACATTCGGCCAAGTACGATCCTTTTGCTTCTTCCATGGTGTTGGTGAAGAAGAAGGACGACACATTGAGGATATGCATTGACTACAGGGCCCTGAACAAGAAGACATTGAAGAACAGGTACCCCATACCCAGGATCGATGAGTTGATGGATGAGTTGAGAGGAGCACAATTCTTCTCAAAGATTGATTTGAGATCTAGGTACCATCAGATTCGCGTGAGGGAGCAGGACATTCCGAAGACTGCCTTCAGGTGTCACTATGGGCACTTTGAGTTTTTGGTGATGCCCTTCGGGCTAACCAACACCCTAGCTACATTCCAGTCCTGCATGAATCACATCTTCCGCAGTCACTTAAGGAAGTTTGTGTTGGTGTTCTTTGATGATATCCTCATTTACAGCAAGACTTGGGAGGAGCATCTCCAGCACATTGAGACAGTATTACGCATCTTGGAGGAGCAGCGGTTCTATGCCAAGCTCTCCAAGTGTGAGTTTGGATTGACGGAGATTTTATACTTGGGACACATCATAGGGGTGGATGGAGTGAGGGTCTACGAGGAGAAGATCAGTGCCATCAGAGATTGGCTGGAGCCGAGGAACGTGACAGAACTTCGGGGATTCATTGGCATTTGTACTTACTATCGGAAGTTCGTCAAGGGTTTCTCACAGCTTGCGCAGCCTTGACAGATTTGACGAGGAAGGGGGCATTCAGTTGGTCGGATATAGCCAGCGAGCCTTTGACAGGTTCAAGGAGGTTATGCAGCTTCCCAGTGCTTGCATTGTTGGATTTTTCGCATCCGTTTGTTTTGGAGTGTGATGCTTCGGGAGAGGGGATTGGCGCAGTGTTGATGTAGGGAGGTCACCCTATAGCCTTTGAGAGCTGGAAGCTCTTTCTGCATGAGAGGTTGTATTCTATATACGACAAGGAGATGCTGGCCATCATGCATGCATTGGCCAAATACCGGCAGTAGCTGGTGGGTAATAGGTTCAGGGTGAGGACTGATCACAACAGCCTCAAGTTCTTTTTGGAGCAGAAGCAGCTACAGGAGAGGCAGCAGAAGTGGATCAGTAAGATCCAAGCATATGACTTTGACATTGAGTATGTCAAGGGTAAGAACAACGTGGTATCAAGTGCCCTTTCACGTAGACCGACCACGTTGTCTCTTATGAGCTTGGACGTAGATTGGAGGGCTCGACTCCTAGTAGAGTACTCCAAGGATAGATTTGCATGTGAGGTTCTGAATGGGCAAGTGGTGGATGACAAGTACAGGGTGGTCGATGAGATCATCTACTACAGGGACCGGATCTTCTTGACTAAGGGATCTTAGCTCAAGAAGAAGATACTTCAGGCGTCACATGATTCACCATTAGCAGGTCATCAGGGGTTTACCAAAACCTGCAGGGCCATTAGAGAGAGGTTCTCATGGAAGGGCCTCAAGGAGGATGTACTCCAGCATGTCCGGGAGTGCAATATTTGCCAAAGGAACAAGGGGGAGATGAACCACCCAGCAGGACTATTACAGCCTCTTCCCATTCCAGAGGGGAAATGGGAGTGTATTTCGATGGACTTCATCACAAGGTTGCCCATGGTACAGGGCAAGGATTGCATCTTTGTCGTTGTTGATCAGCTGACAAAGTACTCACACTTTTTCACCATATCCGCACACTACACAGTAGCGCAAGTGACCGAGCTATTCTTCAGAGAGATTTTCCGGTTACAAGGTCTTCCCAAGACCATCACAAGTGACAGGGACAGTCATTTCATGGGCGGATTTTGGCAGGAGCTTTTCCGGTTGATGGGGACGGAGTTGACACCGAGTACCAATTATCACCCACAGAAGGACGGGTAGACAGAGATAGTTAACAAGTGGCTGGAGGGCTACTTGCTAACTATGTCAGTGGGCAGCAACGAGCATGGCTAAAATGGTTGCATCTGGGGGAGTAATACTACAACACTACACATCACATGTCCATTGGTATGTCACCATTCTATGCTTTGTATGGATATCATCCCTTATCTTTTGCTGACGTGATGTTTGGTGCTAGCAATGCTCCGAGAACCAAGATTTGGATCCAAGAGAGTCGGGATATTCTCCGAGCTCTCAAGGATAATATGGCTACAGCGCAGAACCAGCAGGAGCTATATGCCGATAGGGGTCGAGTGGAGAGACAGTTCAAGGTAGGGGACTTGGTCTACCTACGATTACAGCCATACCGACAGTTGTCACCATAGCAAAAGGGGGCTGAGAAGCTCAAGCCCTGCTTTTATGGGCCATACAGGGTGATACGCATAATTGGACAGGTTGCATATGAGTTGGAACTTGGAGCTGCCCCAAGGCAGCAAGATTCATAACATCTTTCATGTATCATGCCTGAAAAAAGGCATTGGGGCAGCATGTGACAGTGACAGATGAGCTACCATCCACGGATGATGAGGGGCATTTGGTGTTGCAGCGAGAGGCTATTATTGATACTAGGTAGAGGCAGTTGCAGAGCAGAACGGTCTAGGAATTCTTGGTGAGGTGGAAGAATTTACCAGATGAGGATGCCACTTGGGAAAGTGAGAAAATTTTGCAGCATCCATCACTTCAGTTGCTTGAGGACAAGCAACATTTTGCCGGGGGAGACTGTAATATTCTTAATTAGCTATGGCTAATTGGACTATTCGATTTTGCTCAATTTTTGCCTTCTATAGTTATTTGTAAATAAAAAGGTGAGAAAAAAAGGACATAACTCACTCTTAGAATAATAGTCACTTCCTAGTAGCACAACGTTGTGACTTAAAGGGGAGCCAAGGGGGCCAAAGGACCACGCAGAGATGGGGCCTACGCAGACACTTGGAGGGACTGCGCAGATGGGAAAAAGAACACGTGGCAAGAGGAGATTACATTGGAGGAGGTGAGCCTTGGAATTGAGAGAGGCCAATGCTATAAAGGAGAGAGGAGCCTCCTCATTTTGGCATTCAGTTATGGGCATTTGAGCTAGTCACTTCGACTTGGAGCACGCTAGTTGTTTAGCCTGTCTGCAGCACTGTTTAGTGCACTGAGTGTCTCCGCTCGGAGATCTCACCCTTAGCCCCGGGGGATTTCGAGTGCCTACTCGGGCAAGGTAGTTTCAACAGTTTTTTGCAGTAGTTTTGATCTTTGGCATTGAGGTGGAGCTGAGCATTGGAGGACTGCGCAGTCTTGAGGGAGAGGGACGCGGTTCTTCTGGGGGCAGTTTCGGATTAGGGGTTTGTGGAGGAGTTGAGCTGTGAGATTGAGCAAGAGATCAGCGCTTGCATATTGGAGGAGTTTGGCAGAGTTTCAAGCAGTATTTTGGAGGATTTACTCAATGGCAGCACAGAGCCTTGAGGGATTGCGTGATTCCTCAAGGGGGCGATTTTCGGGGGTCGGCCATTTCAGAAAAGCTTTCTGGGTTTTTCTGGGTTTTCTCAAGAGAGGTGGATTCCAGAGTTTCAGTATTTTCTGAGGGGAACAACCCCAAATCCTCATCTAATTTCCAGTAGTAGCAACAGAACGGCAGTTTCCAACAGCATCCACACAGTTCAGAGAGAGGCCATTCCTTTGCTATTCTGAGTGTATTTCTTCACTTGCCTGGTGCAAGTCGAGGTGCCATCCTTCTGATCACCTCCTGTATTCATTCCATTACTCAGTATAATAAAATGGCTTAGCATTTCTCTCTGCATTTCTCGAGTATCTGCTTATATTTCATGTTTACATTATTATATGTTACACCACTGTTATTTTTATCATTTTGAGTTTCCCGGTTATTATATCATTTGTGCGTATTTGGTTGCAGTTACTGGGGTTTTGGGGAATATCTCTGAAACGGGATATTACAGACAAAGGATGACTATGCCATGAGTGCACACACATCACTTGAGCGTAAGTGAGGAGACATCGAGCTGTAGTCAAGCGGACTATAGGCGATGAGGGGCAGAATCCTCGAGGTACTGAGCCTCTTAGATTAGACCTTGCTACGGCAGCCCCGAAGAGGAGTAGCAGTGCTGGCGATGTCAATAGAGACGGATGCAGATGGAGCGACAAAGGGAGCTACAGTGCAAGGTTACGAGGATAGCGCGAGACTAGCAGGCCACAACAGTGCGAGAGGCACGAAAGTGTTGCACTAGGGAAGGATGGCACAGAGAGGTGTGCAACGGTGCGAGATGCAGGGAGTTCTTGCCGCAGCGCAGAGGTCAGAGAGGGAGCACTTGTCAGCGACAGAGGGAGTTTCAGAATCGAGGGTGTCTCTAGCTTGACAGAGATTTCAGAGTTGGGAGATCAGTTACTTACTTCTCAGTAACTAAGTTGCAGTGCAGCAGTTAGTAGTGGTAGTGTTATGGGCAACATGATGAGAGGGGTTGCAGTGCAGATGCAGCAGTGGTAGTGGCAGGGCCATGAGCAGCAACACGGATGCAGAGGGAGTTGCAGTACGGATGCAGCAGTGGCAGTCGCAGGGCCATGGGTAGTAATACAGGATGCAGCAATGCAGAGGATGGGCAACAGGCCTAGCATCAACACAACGACTGATGTCGGATGATCAAGGTGATACTCAATGAGGAATATTACTAGAGCACAGTCCTTGCTAGGAGGGAGTGTTGATTTGAGGTAGCATTGGATGTGCTCTAGCCTCCAAAATTGGTGGAGAGGTGAGATCTCCAATACCCAAAAAGGGTTTAGGCAAATTCTAAACAGTTTGGGAGATATTAAAATAATTAATATTTTTAATGGAATCCCTAAGTCTAAACTTAGGGAAAATAAAAAATTAATGTCAATTAATATAAAACTACGTTAGAATGGTCCAAAAGTCATGGATCAAGCGAGATCTAATCTTAGCCGTTGATTATGGACTTAATCTTGGTTGTTGATTTGTCAACGAGAAAAGTATAAGAGGAGGCTTGAGGGT
This sequence comes from Pinus taeda, assembly GCA_000404065.3. Classification (NCBI taxonomy): domain Eukaryota; kingdom Viridiplantae; phylum Streptophyta; class Pinopsida; order Pinales; family Pinaceae; genus Pinus; species Pinus taeda. The sequence continues at coordinate 111,866 of APFE031171922.1, read as the reverse complement.
CACTTGGAGAACACACCAAGAGATCAAGATTTCGACTTTCTGGGGTTGGGTTCGCTGAGAAAGTTGAGAGAGTGATCAAAGTTGCAGCTGAGGGGCAATGAATACAGAAGCAAAGAGGCAGAGATAGCACCGGGAGGATCAGCGCAGTCGCCGAAGAGAGGGACATAAAAGTAGCTAGGGTTCACACAGAGCCAGACAGGAGATGCGCAGTGCCTCAAAGGGCCAGTGTGGGTGACGCAGAGGGCCAGAGGACTGGCGCACTGCCTCCAAAGGTCGATGTATGCCAAGCCAAAGTGACGTTGGGCTAATGTTGGGCCAGAGAGAGGCTGATGTAGTCCCTAGAGGCTGACATTGGGGTTTCGTGGGGCAAATTGGAGCTGTCGAGTTGCCGAAGTGTTTATCCAAGGTTTCAGCCAGAATATCTGCTTCCGAGTAGAGAGGTACTACTGCCGAGATTTTTCTCTGTTGGTTGAGCCGGATTTGGCACCTAGATTGTATTATGAAACTGCTTAATAAATCAAACCCTCAGATAGTTGCACCAGTTTTCCCGCATTGGGTTTTTCCGGGGACATTAGTCCAAAAACAACGGTGTCACTTGTGTGCTTGTTTCTATTTCCTTCAATTGATGATCTGTAATGTGTTGAGCATGTACTTGTATTTATTTCCAGTATTTACATGGTAAATAACTTGTTAATTAACAGAACAAGTACATGAAGGGTTTCTAACGTGTCAGACTTAGAAATTCCAACAAAGAATTTGAGTTTACTTAACAATTGCAACACACCAACCAAATATCCCATGCCCAACATGGCTATGTAGCCTCAAATATTAACGATCCATATGATGTCTTTGATCTCCAAGGATATAAATAATGATGACACAACTAATGAATGAATATGAAAAGAAAGGTGTAGGAAGAAAAAAGCAAAGAGATATATGTGACAAGGCATCACCAAAATATCCATTGAAAAGATAGAGCCATCATTAAAAGTGTTGGTTATACACGACTCCAATACGACTTAAACACATAAGGAAAGGATGGATGGGATCACTCTAGTAGGGCATTGCTTAGAAGAGGTAGCAGATCAATAAGAAGGGGCGTAGAGGATTATCTTCCCTGACAAAGAGAGACAGAATATCTCATCCCCATGGCTCTCTTTATATTAACGAAGGTTAGAATTATTTTTTCAACAAAGCAATGAGCCAATATAGAATCTTTTTTAAGGGTTTTGAGGGGTTGAGAATCAAACCCTATGGGAGAAATTGCTACAATGCTTTATAATCTATGGAAGGCAAAGAAAGCAAAAGAGAGATAAAAGCAAAAACCAATTAGGAGGAGACTCAACAAAGAAGGTGCTAACCTTCAATGTAAGAGGTGGATTACAAATGTTGAAGAAGAAATTTAGCAATGGATAAGCTTATATAACATGCTTACTAGTGTTTCAAAGAGACCCTAGTTTTAAGGATGGAGGCTTCAATCATACCTTTCCTCAAGACCCAAAAACACTCTAATATGTATCATATTAAATGTGGCATAAATTTGGCACTCTATGGGATTTCAGTTTGAAGTAATTAATACTTGAGGCCAAACAAAGTCAATAAGAACGATCTTGTTATTATATTAATATTTCGTGTATAGTTGCAATGACCAAACCTTTTATATAAAATGGCACATCAAGTCCCACGTGATATAAGGATGTAAAACAAGTGATCACTTGTTCCTAATATTTATCTCGATTTTCTTCTTTGCAATCTTGTCCTTCAATATTTTCATATAAGTTGATACCAAAGCCTAATGATCAACCCTACTATAGAATTATTCCCCCCTAACTTTTCGCATTAACTGCACTCAAAATCAAACAATGTCAATTGTCCAAATTTTGTTTTTCTTTCAGCCTCACCACCCACCAAGAATCCTCCTTCGTGATTATCAACATCAAGACTACCCTCAAATGATGATCATTTTGATTCAAGAACACAATGTTTCACACCTTGCACAAGTTCTTATAGGACCCATAAAAACAACCTTGTGTTGAACAAAACAAAAAAATGAAAATGAAGGAAATAGCCCATAAAGAAGATAATTCATCTTTAAATGCAACCTACTAACACACCCCCATCATGGAAACCCTAACATGATCCACCTCTTGGCCCAAAATCATGGGTGTTGAAAAAGTAGAGCTAATAATTCCAACAACATCTAGTTATTAACATCGTGATGGCATTTCACGAGTTGGGAGGAACAGGAGGGGCTATCTTTCGCTCCAGTGATCAAAGAGAGCTTCAATTAGCAGGCGCTGGAATTAGCCTAGAAGAATATGTCGGTTGATGGTTTTTTGGGACTCAATTAAACAGGTGGAGAAAACCAAAGAAAATTGTAGCTCCCCATCTCCTCCATCTTACAAAGGCTATATCTGTTGAAGGAAATGTACCTAGTTTCAGTCTTCATAAATGTACTTTTAATATTTGTATTTATTCAAGAGAATAAATATTATTTTATGATATATGTCAATGAGTTTCTTGCTCATTGAAGTAGGAAGCCACCCCAAGCATATATGCCAAGAAGGAAGCCACCCCACTAAGTGAAATATGGTCTCTATGCAAGATAGAGGAAACAAGACTTAAAGCAAAGGAAGATGTGGGATCAAAGGACCAAGCATTTGCTACCATGGCCAAGAGAAAGGAAAAATTTGGCAAATTTGGTCCACGAAGAACAAACAACAAAGATATGTCCAAAATCCAATGCTATGGATGCCAAGAATATTGACACTACAAAAGGAATTGTCCTAAACTGAAGGAGAACAACAAAAAAAGGGAAGAAGCTCACATGACTCAAGAGGTGAAAGAAGAAGAAAAGAAGCAAAAGAAGGAAGATCCTCCAGATCTCTACTATGACTAAGTCTATTTCTTAAAGTTTTCTTTCAAAGTTTTGAGTAGTATAGGAGCATGTGGGAATAGAATAAAATTGCATGGCTAAAAACATCTTCTAGAATCTAGAAGCGTGATGTACATAGAGTTCTAAATACTCATGTAGAAAGAGCATTTATAAATAGAACAAAATGCATGGTTAGAAATATCTTCTAGAATATAGGAGCATGGTAGATATAGCTCAAGATATTCAGGTAGAAGGAGCATACCTAGAATAGGACATCATCCACAATGAAAGAAAATTGATCGTGATTAAGAATCTTAGAAGACCTCCATCACCAAAAAGAAAGAAACATTTGCGAAGTAAGGGTCTTTAAGATCCTATGAAGGAATCTTCAAAAGAAGATTCATAAACAAAAGCAAATATCTCATTGGGAATCCCATTCATGGGATTCAAGAAAAGGATGATATACAGGCAAGCTAAGATGAAGCAAGAAGGGCCACACCAAGGACAACGAAATGAAGATGATCAAAGGAGAATCAAGATGAGGTATGTATGCATCAAAGTTCAGTGATGTTATTATATGTATATTATTGAGTCATGGGAATAGTTCTATGACATGATCAAGTAGGAAAGAATCTCTTTCACCAATAACATGCTCAAAGGCATGTACTACAATGCAGTGAAGGTCAACAAAAAGAAATACTCACATAAGGAGTATAAGACTGCTTACTCAAAAGCAAGTGAAGAAGGAATGCTGACTAGTCCTAAAAGCAAGCAATGAAGAAGTGCTCCCACAAGCAGCATAAGGTGATCGATCAATCTATCCATGTATGTTGAAATAGGAAACTAGGGCCAAACTCCATGTGGGTCATCTTATGCAACTGATAATTTTTTTGGATTCCTCTCTCCGAGAGGTGTAGGATCGATCTAAAGATCATCTAATTCCGACATGTATTTATGGAGATATGAATTTATTCATATTATTGACAATCTGTCAAGGTCAGCGAACAAGCAAATTACCCCAACTTATCCTCAACGTTGCATTATAAATAGAGGTGACCTCAAGTCATTTGTTACACACATCTCTCATGATCTCTCTCCACTCGTTTGGGTTTGGTGGCAAGAGATGTCAAGTGGGAGACCTAGCTGCAGTTGAAGAAGGTGCCCTAGCCGCTGTCCTAAAGGAGATCAAGCCACAATCATGGAGGAGACTGCGCAACAGGGGGCCTCACATGCCCCTACACGCTCTACCATGCCCACCTTCTTAGGAGCAGACACAGGGGCTGCAACCCAGCAGGAGGCAGAGCCCGGGCATATGGGCGATTATTTTGCAGAGTACCAGGCCTATGGGCAGGAGTTCAGGGAAGCCCTCTCATTCAGAGATTTTGTTCAGCTCCAGCGAGATAGCAGACCCCGCGATCATCACAGAGGGTACCGACATTACCATGATGGCGACACCCACCGTGCAGCTAGCAGATTCCACTTGCCTATGTTTGATGGCTCATCAAACAGTTCGGCAAAGTCTTGGGTGGAAAAGCTGGACATTTATTTCCAGCTTAACTAGATGTCGGAGGTAGAGGCCATCAAGGTGGCAACGTTGCATTTGGATGGCGAGGCCCAGGATTGGTTGTTTCATGGGATGGTTACACTGGGGCACTCCACAGTGACGTCATATGTTGAGTTTACCAGGAGACTGATGGAGCGATTTGATCGGAGGGATTCAAAGCAACATGTCATTGAGCTGACGAGGCTCAAACAGACAGGGAGCCCAGAGACTTACATTGCAGATTTCTTGAGGGTCTCCATGATGGTGCCAGACCTATCCACGACCACGAAGGGTCTATATGTATGTTGAGGGGTTAGCAGAGCCACTTGGGAATTTAGTCCGATCCACTAGACCAGCCACACTCCGGGACGCTATCAGCAAGACCCGGGACTTACAGGATGTCTTACCCAGGACCCGGACACCTTACCCCCAGAGACAAGACTTTCCAATCTAAGGGGAAGGATGTGAGGATTCCACCTCCAAAGGGGAATCCAGGACGAGTACCGCTTGACAATGATGCCAAGAGGGAGCTGAAGAAGAAGCGGTTGTGCTTCACTTGTCAGGAGCCATGGGCACCAGGACATAGATGTGCTGCTGGTAAAGCACATTTTATTGAAGTCTTCTCCGAGAGCAGTGGAGAGGAGGATGACGAGGATGATGTGGAGGCAGGAGATAGCCATGTCATACAAGGTCCTTTGCCACCACCATCGCCAGCAGCAAGTGGTGCATCTTTCGCACCCACCGGAGGGGCCCTTGCAGCATTGCGAGGAGTTCCCAAGTATCTGACGCTACGCGTACGAGGGACAGTACGTGGCCAGAGAGTATCAGTTTTGGTTGACAGTGAGGCGACCCACAACTTCATCGATGCCCAGATGGTTGAGCGGAGAGGTATACAGACAGAGAGCTTCGATGGGTTTTCAGTCTTGATCCCAGGAGATCAAACCATGACGTGTGCTTGTTATGTTCCAGAGCTTTCAATGACGATGGGCACCTACACTTTCACTGACCACTTTTTCGTGGTCGATATTCTAGACACCAACATGATACTGGGTGTTCAGTAGCTTATCACTCTAGGGAAGGTCACAACAGATTGGAAGACCCTGGAGATGGAGTGGGATGATGAGAAGACAGGGAGGCATGAGACGATACAGGGACAACACACATATCTGCCTCAGACTGTTTCGGCTCATCAGATGGAGGCAGTCTTCTGAAAGGGAGACATAGAGTGGGAAGTAGAACTGCGTGCATCAGAGGCAGGGACTACAAGGCGGACGGTACATCCGGAGATACAGTCCATCCTTGACCAGTATGCCATAGTGTTTGAGGAGATTCCACCAGGAAAGCCGCCGGACCGAGGGTTTGAGCACACTATCGAGCTTGAGCAGGGCATCCAAGCAGTGATCAACACCCCCTATAGGCACCCCAAGGCCTATCGAGATGAGATTGAGCGGGCTATCCAGGAGTTGCTGGCTCTTGGGCACATTCGACCAAGCACTTGTCCTTTTGCTTTTTCTGTGGTGTTGGTGAAGAAGAAGGACGGTACATTGAGGATGTGCATCGACTACAGGGTGAGGATTCATCACAACAGCCTCATGTTCTTTTTGGAGCAGAAGCAACTACAGGAGAGGCAGCAGAAGTGGATCAGTAAGATCCAAGCATATGACTTTGACATTAAGTATGTCAAGGGTAAGAACAACGCGGTAGCAAATGCCCTTTCACGTAGACCAGCCACAATGTCTCTTATGAACTTGGATACAAATTGGAGGGCTCGACTCTAAGTAGAGTACTCCAAGGACAGGTTTGCATGTGAGGTCCTGGATGGACAAGTGGCAGATGACAGGTACAGGGTGGTCGATGAGATCATCTATTACAGGGACCGGATCTTCTTGACTAAGGGGTCTCAGCTCAAGAAGAAGATACTCCAGGCATCACATGATTCACCTTTGGCAGGACATCAAGGGTTTACCAAAACTTACAGGGCCATTAGAGAGAGGCTCTCATGGGAGGGCCTCAAGGAAGACGTACTCCAGCACATCCAAGAGTGCGATGTTTGCCAGAGGAACAAGGGAGAGATGAGCCATCTTGCGGGTTTATTGCAGCCTCTTCCCATTCCGGAGGGGAAATGGGAGAGTATTTCGATGGACTTCATCACAGGGTTGCCCTTGGTACAGGGCAAGGATTGTATCTTTGTCGTCGTTGATCGACTGACAAAGTACGCACATTTTTTTGCCATATCCGCACACTATACAGCAGCACAGGTGGCCGAGTTGTTCTTCAGAGAGATTTTCAGGCTACATGGTCTTCTTAAGACCATCGTCAGTGATAGGAACAGTCGTTTCATTAGCGGGCTTTGGGAGGAGCTTTTGCGGTTGGTGGGGATGGAGTTGACACCGAGTACCAGTTATCCCCCACAGACGGATGGGCAGACAGAGATAGTTAACAAGTGGTTGGAGGGCTACTTGCGTAACTATGTCAGTGGGCAGCAGCGAGCATGGCTGAAGTGGCTGCATCTGGGGGAGTACTGCTACAATACTTCACATCACATGTCCATTGGTATGTCACCATTCTATGCCTCATATGGGTATCATCCTTTATCTTTTGCTCACGTGATGTTCGGTGATAGCAAGGCTCCTAGAGCCAAGATTTGGATCCAAGAGAGTCAGGATATCCTCCGAGCTCTCAAGGATAACATGGCTACAGCGCAGAACCAGCAGAAGCTGTATGCCGAAAGGGGCCGGGTGGAGAGATAGTTCGAGGTAGGGGACATGGTCTACCTACGATTATAGCCATACTGACAATGGTCACTGAAGCAGAAGGGGGCTGAGAAGCTCAAGCCCCGCTTTTATGGGCCATACAAGGTGATACACAGGATTGGACAAGTTGCATATGAGTTGGAGCTGCCCCAAGGCAGCAAGATTCATAACGTTTTTCATGTATCATGCTTGAAAAAGGCATTGGGGCAGCAGGTGACAGTAACAGATGCGCTACCACCCATGGATGATGAGGGGCATTTGGTATTGTAGCCGGAGGCTATCATTGATACCAGGGAGAGGCAGCTGCGGAGCATGACAGTTCGGGAATTCTTGGTGAGGTGGAAGAATTTGCCGGATGGGGATGCCACTTGGGAGAGTGAGAAGATCTTGCAGCATCCATCACTTCAGTTGCTTGAGGACAAGCAACATTTTGCCGGGGGAGACTGTAATATTCCTAATTAGCCATGGCTAATTGGAATATTCGATTTTGTTCAATTTTTGCCTTCTATAGTTATTTGTAAATAAAAAAAGTGAGGACGGGGGGCATAACTCACTCTTAGAATAAAAAGTCACTTCCTAGTAGCACAACATTGTGACTTAGAGGGGAGCCAAGGGGGCCAAAGGGGAACGCAGAAATGGAGCCCACGCAGACACATGGAGGGACTGCGCAGGAGGGAAGAAACACGTGGCAAGAGAGGAATCACGCAGGAGGAGGTGAGCCTTGGAATTGAGAGAGGCAAAAGCTATAAAGGAGAGAGGAGCCCCCTCATTCTGATCATTCTGGTTATGAACATTTGTGATAGTCATTTTGACTTAGAGCACGCTGGCTGTTTAGCTAGTCTGCAGCATTGTTTAGTGCATTGAGTGTCTCCGTTCAGAGATCTCACCCTTAGCCTCGGGGAAATTCGAGTGCCTGCTCGGGCAAGGTATTTCCATTAGCATCCCAGCAGTAGTTTCATAAGCATTTCAACAGCAGTTTCATCAGCATTTCAGCAGCAGTTTCATCAACATCTTTGAGGAACTGCGCAGAACCCCAAGGGGGTGATTTTCGGGGGTCGGCCATTTCAGAAAAGCTTTCTAGGTTTTTCTGGGTTTCTTGAATAGAATCTGATTCCAGAGTTTCAGCCTTTTTTGAGGAGGAGAGCAGCCCCAAATCCTCATTCGATTTCCAGCAGCAACAGCACAGCAGTTTTCCAGCAGCTGGGACGCAGATTAGTGTGAGGCCATTCCAGGAAAGCTTTCTGGGTTTTTCAGGGTTTCTTGAGTAGAGCCTGAATCTAGAGTTTCAGCTTTTTCTGAGGAAGGGAGCAGCCCCAAATCATCATTTGTTTCCTAGCAGCAGTGGCAACACAACAGCAGCATCCACGCAGAGAGGCCATTCTTGTCATTCTACGAGTATTTCTTCACTTGCCTTGTGCAAGTTGAGGTGCCATCTGTCTAATCACCTCTTGTACTCATTTATTGCTCAGTATAATAAAATGGCTTAGCATTTCTCACTGCCTTTCTTGTGTATCTACTTATATTCCCGGTTTACATTATTATATGTTGTTCCACTGTTATTTTATCACTTATGGGTTATTATATCATTTGCACATATTTGGTTGGAGTTTTTGCTGGGGTTTGAGGAATATTCTGGGTTAGGGATTGTTGTCGCGCAAATTGACACGACAAAGCTCAGACCGGGGGCTGTCACTCTAATCCCCGATCCCTCCGTTTAAGCCTGTCTCCCGCGGCTAAGGGGGGTAGACCCTGTAAGATGATGAAGACCAACTGTCAATCAGTTGGTTGGGAGACACGAGACACGATACGATAAGCACTAGATGAATTTGATTTTAGCAGACCAGTGCCTTGAGAGATTGCAATTAAATCGATTACTTGTTAAATGATTATAAAAAACATGAAACGTAAACAGCAATCATTTGTCATCAGCTAAACCACAGTGCTCTTAAAATGACCAAAATGATATCCAGCAACTGAAGGTTTAAAAGATGAATGCTTCGGACCACCACGGGAATCGTAAACCATTAACTAGATATTGATTTCGTGTCTCGACTTGAAAGCTCAGATCTCAGCATGAAAAATAGAACATGAAAACAACTAAATCTGGCCAAGAATAATATTCCCACAAAAAATCTTTATGGCTTTTCTCGACAAAATTTTAACTTGAAACAACAACAAAAAAAAAAAAAAAAATCTGAAACACTAAAAGAAAAAATTTTATTGATTTTTTTTTTTTTATAATTTTTTTTTATGATTTTTTTTTTTTTTTAAATAAAAAAGAAACTTTATAAAGATTAAATCTAAAATTAAAAGACAAAACCTAACCATAAATTTTTTTATCTTTTATATTTTTTTATTTTTTTAATAAAACAAAATCTAAATTTAAATAAAAATAAAATTAAAAATCTAAATGGTAACATATAATAAAAATAAAACTAAAAAAAGGAGATCTAACTACTAACGCATATATGTGAACTATGTTAAAACCTAAAAAACATAAAACCAAAAAAAAAAAAAAGAACGTGACTAAAACTAAACCTATGAAATCGATTTTCATTTTTAAATAATGGAAACCTAAACCTACGCTACCCGCATATCAAACGCATGACAGAAATCGATTTTCGTTATAGTCTGAGCCCGCGTACCTGGAAGCTTACCTGTGGAAGTTTACCTGTGCAGATGGGGGTCGCTTGCATGTTTAGTAGGCGTTTTCGAGGGTCCGACGGCGGGTAGCGGATGGGTTTCGTCTCATTTGATCGATGGCTGTGGCAGCTTGAACAGCGATGGAGGCTGGGTCGGTTTCGACGGAGGACTGCCCCAAAAAAAATTCGATTTCCAACCTCTCACCAACGCATGAAGACAAAAACGCGGGGTCTGAGGATGGACGACGGCTGCAAAGCACCCACGCAGGTGGAGGATTCACGCACAGGCCATCACGTATAAACCATCCGAATTCCGGATCAGATCTTCGTTTGTGTGCAGATATATATATATATCAGTCCCTCTCTTCAGCAGTACATTTCCAACAACTCAACCCAGTACATATATGAACAGACCGGCAATTCGTTCCCTTACTGAACACTGAACCCTTGTGGTTTTTACATGCACAGGAATGGTAATATCAGCTATCACGTTCAGCAAGATAATATTCACAGTCTGTCTAGGACTGTTAATGACTTCCAGCAATGAAACACATCCAACTCAGCCACACCAATATTCTGAAATCAATTCCTTGAGGTGTACGCACAGCCAGCAATGAGCAATGTATAAGAAGGGAATGCTGCCTAGTACAGCAGCAGACTTGGTCCTTTGACCAGAACTTGGCCAAGATGTTAGACAATGGTCTAGTCTATGAAAGGCAGGGAAACTCGTCCTTCTTGGACTGGAACTTCGACCAGGGTAGCCACATAAATGCTCAAACCTTTTTTATTGAAAGAGTTCAACCTCATAAGCTTTGTCCCTTGGTGGTAGTGAATGGGTCTTCTTCAATGGCAATATCGACCCCATATTTGGCTTGGACATCCACCTTGCACGCAGGGTCTGAGGAAAAACTGCCAACTGTTATTCCTACGTAAGATGCCCATATTGATAGATTTGACGTTTTAACTCCAGATCCGCAGGGTTTTCAAACGGCTTGATGCCCAGTATTGCACCGATCTGACAGCTGATGAACTGAAACCTCTAATGAAAACTGCATAGAGCAAACATTTAAAATCCTAGATCAAAAAAAAAAAAAAAATTGAAACCCTAGAACAGTTAAACAATTTACAAAATTTGTTGGCCCCTTAACAGCCAGATTCACCAATAAGCACAGAAAAATATTTAAAAGAAATAAAGATTTTTCAGATTTTCACTGTGAAGACTTCAGAAAAATCTCGCATGCAAATTTAAAAAAAAATAAACCGAATGATAAACCCAGGATCAAATCCAACTGGGCTCAGCAAAAAATGCTTGTGGGAGTTGGCTGGTTCAGCCGAGAACTTCCCCGAACGCCCACAAAATCCCTTCAGAAAATATTTTCTGCACAGCTCAAAACAACCATCAGTAAAGATGGCAAAATGCTGCTAGATCTCAGGAAGTGATGGAGATACCTGCCATTACTTCAAAAACCCTAACAGCACCCAAACCCTAGCAAGTGAACAAGATACCTGTTCTCACAATACTCTACAAAAAAACTATTATTAACAGCTGAAAATAACATATGCAAAAAATTAAACAATCTCACAGCATTTCAAGAGAGTAACACCAGCAAGATATGGACCCCAAAGTCTTCTTTTATTAACCAGAAACAGATCTACAAGAGAGCTTCTTCAGTCTTTGACTCACAGATCAGATTATCTGAAATGACCCCCTAAAATCCTATATAAAGGAAATGATCCCAACGGCTAGTTCGAGTGATCCATGTTGAAGAGATCTCGACCGTCGATGAGGATCAAGACAGCTCTTAATCTCATCCGTCGAATTAAAATATTATTATTTTATTATTTTT
>APFE031171922.1:66728-82588 GCA_000404065.3 Pinus taeda | reverse complement strand
TTTAGATCAATGGCTGAGATTAAATGCACATTTAAATCTCACTTTCTATTTTTTAATTCACCCACTTTAAATAAAGACCCACTTAGTCATTTATTTCCAAAGTCACTTTTCCTTTCTAATTTTTCATTGACTTTATAAAAGTCACTTTAAAATTAGATTTAGTAACTTTATCACTTATAGTCACTTTTAAATTAGATTTAACTTTATAAAAATTATAAAGTTACTTTAGGAGAAAAATTAAAATCTTTTGGTTGGACACTTTTCCCTAGGCCAAAGATCAAAGCCTAAGGGAACCACCTGTCCTCCGGTACCAAATTTCAACAGGTTTCCCCACATTGGGGTTTGTCCCTAGCTGGTGCCACATCTTGTGTCCTCTTGTCTTGGCTTGTCTTCTACTGTTTATGTTTATGTTCTATCTGCATATTACTACCATGCTGATGTGATTGCTAATATGGATATTGATATAGAGCTAATAAGAAAATTGAAGTAAATTGCTCTAAGCATAGAACAAACCAAAATTTAACAATGAAGAAGCAAATGAAGAAAGAGATCAAGCATGTGAACAAAGAATCACAATCTGACAAAGATCCATTGAAGACATCTCCAGCAAAAGCACCATTTAATGTTAAAGCAATATCAGGATGAAGTCATGAAGGGCTATTAGATCAAAGCATGGGAACAAGCAAGTATCCATGTGAGGAATAGTCCAAAGCATAGACAAGATGACAAGGAATAACAAGATGACAAAAGAACCTGACATATGACAAGAAGGTCACTTTCCACAAAGGAAGCAATGACATGACTAACCAGGAAGTCAAGTGATCAATGGATGATGCCCTACCAAGAAGAAGTTCAAACAAAGACTTCATGACATCAAAGGAAGGAACGCAAGCAGCTGAAGGACGCACGTAGAAGTTGTTGACGAATGGACAAGTCCCTAGCTAAGAGGTAGTTATAACAAGTTCCCAAGTACCTTGTCAGAGGATACTTGGACATGTCTTCCTCAATTAAGAAGAAGCGAAAGACACAACATTCTTGTCTTCTCTTGGGAAGAAAGAATGGGAGGATTGAGTAATCATCTGGCATCCAATACTCTTTGAGGATGTGTAGGGCATCCAAGACAAGAGTAGGCAAGAGGACCGATATTCATTGAGCGCTGGGAACCCAAGATAAAAACAGTCCTACAAGGTCATACTCAGTGAACACCCGAATGGGTATGTACCTTGAGAGACAATGACTAAGGTGTCTATAAGTCATTGGTCTCGCCAACATTGTGCTCTGATCTATTGAAAGATAGAGTTGTCAATCAAGGGCTTGCTGTGGAAACAATGTTGGTTACTATCCTGCTATAACAGATGGATTGCCATTCTGGTTTCTCTTAAGTGAATTCTTCAAGATTGATAATAGTCAAACACCTTGTAATGTTGAATTAATACCTCCCTAGTTAAGAGGGACTGTTGAAGGAAATGTAACTAGGTTTGGTCTTCATAAATGTACTTTTGATATTTATATTTATTCAAGAAAAGAAATAATATTTTATGATATGTTTCAATGAGTTTCTTGCTCATTGAAGTAGGTCTAGCACATGTTAAAGTGCTATAGGTGAGTCAAAGAGTCAAAAGAATTATGTTAAAGACCTTAAGGGAATGTTACACCATGTATATTTATGTATGAGAGTCAAAGAATACACCTCCAAGCAAATTCAAGCCTCCTCCTAGTAATGGCACCATTAAATGAAGTAAATTGAAGCAAAGTCAGCCAGCAGCCTACAAGTTGGCCTAAAGGAGGGACAGTCCTCTATATATAGAGGCTGTCCACTCCTCCAATGTCCCATTCATATACCTCCGAAATCAGCAAGTAAAGAAGCCGAGAAAAGGTGAGCAAAGGATGAAGAAGGAGCCTCCAAGTGCAGCGAAGAAGATAGAAGGGACAGCGAAGGTTTTGGGACTGTTCTAGAGCCAATACCAGTCACACATGCGAAGGAAAAAGAGGGCTGCCTGCGGTTATGACAGCAGCAACTTAGAGTCAAGCATATCTCATTGTTTGGGCTTGAATCTAGGCCTACAAGGCCTCCTATCCAAGCGAAGAAGGAGGGTCCTCAAGCAAAGGAGAGAGGAACCATATTACATCAAGCAAACCTCCCACACGTGCAAGAATTAGGGATGCAGAACAGTCCTACCAAGTTTGCATCTACACCTCAAGGAAGAGCTCATTTGGTCAAGGAGGAGGTAGGGATCATCACAAGGGAAGGTACTCATCACAAGTGTCTCTTCTAGAGCAAGTGCAACAAGGTACATCAACAGTTGAAGGAAGAACAAAGTCTCGGAAGAAGGAGGACGAAGTGTTGGGGAACGAAGTGCCGGAAGGAGGAAGACAAAGTGCCAGGGAAACCAAGTGCAGAGAGGAGGAAGGACTTGACTTGTGCTTGGAGGATATTCTAGTCAAGGGTCTAGGGTTTGGCATTGATCAATAAGAAGCTTCAATAAGAGAAAACTTACCAAAGGGTTTTCCTCTCAAGAGAATAAAGGTTTTGGCCCTGCCAGAGAGCCAACATCTTGTGTTCTTGTTCTTAAGTTTTGGTAGCAGTTTGATGAAGCACACACACATGCATTAATAAGAAGAACAAGAAGATTAAGCTAACAAGAAAAATTGTAAAAAACTTGACAAATTGTTATCAAGTCAAGAAGAATCATACTAAACCTAATTTCCCTAGATTCTTCAATAATATCTGCAACTGAGGCACTTTGAGGTAATTGAGTTCTATCATGTTAAACGGCATCTAAGTACTATGTCGGATGTGTTGGCCAATAAGGGAGCTAAGATGGATCAAGGCAAGCTGGATCAAGGTCAAGGTTCAACAATCTACAAACCCCTGCCATGATAAGCGGTATCAATCCACAGGTAAATCAATTTGAGCACAATGGCGTTAAAGACAGTGTGAGATCTCGCTGAATAGATGGTAAGCACCTCAAAACTCCCTTTCACTCCCATTTAACGATGGCATTCAATCACTCTATTAATGAGTGAGTGAAGTGGAGGCCCTCGATTAAAGGGATTAATGGACCAGAGTACCTCAAAACAAGTCACAATTGTCCTGGAATATTACACGACACCTCCAAGCAAGACACCTAGAGGTTTGTTAATCCATCTCGAGAAGATGAGTGGAAAATCCAGAATATAAATGTCGTTGTTTTGACAGAGATTGCACGCAAGCACTGGGATGACTTAATGGCGAAAATCTTGATCGATTTCAAGTATTTTTTAGAGGTGGAATGTTCTAGTGATGTCATGAACAAGGCGGGACAAGATTTGAACTCCATTAAATAGCAGCTTCGAAAGGGGGGAGCGAAAAAGCAAGGTTGGCACATTGATGTAAAAGGATCCCATGAAGGCATGGACTATAGCGAGAATCTACTAGGAAAAGACCAGTGTGGCGCAATAGAGAAAGCACGAATGGAATAGGGCAAAAAGTCAAAAAAAGTCAAGGAAGCATCTAAAGTTGGCCCATCAGTCTCAAGCTAGATACCATGTTTTTTGTTAACGTACTGCAAATACATTCTGTTACTAGATGTTTTTTGGAAGATATATAGCAGATATCAACTAGAATTATAGTCAATAGGAAGAATAGGCGCAAGAAATAATTTGTGTGGATATGTAAGCTCTATGAAGAAACATAAATAGTTGAACTATGTAAAGGTACTAATTTTGAAACCAGACTAAGCTTTTAATACAAATCAATATCCATTTCATTAAAAAAAACATCATGATGGCATTTCATCTCAAGCAAAGTCAACTCTTCCACAAAGCAATGTCTATTTCTTAGCCCATATTCAAGTTGGACACTAAGATTAGCACTACACCTTTTGACAACACCATGAACACAAACAAATTAGCTGCATGGCTCTATTATTTCCAAGCATATTTCCAATCACAGGATTCACTTATGAATGCTCAAAAAATCCCAGTCATGGATGTACAACTAAAAGGTCAAGCCCTCACATGGTTGCAAGTACTCACACACACCCTTGTGAATAGAGAGCAACCTCTTATCTAAAGATGGGACCAAGTTAAGGCAACTTTTCACAGTAATTTTTCCATTTTCAAGGATTATGGAGACAATCTAAACAAGTACCCTTAACTTTGTGAAACATTTGTGCAAATAGTCCAACAATGTATCAATTAGTTTTATAAATAATCAATCCAAATGGAAGTGAATGAATTAAATGAAGTATCGAAAACCAGATTCGTGGGTGGCCTTTTGTAATGTTCCAAAATTAAAAATTTGCCAAAAAATTGCTTAAGCAAGATTTTCCCCTAAATTTCTCCAGAGTCCAAACAGTAGTAGAACATGCACCATGAGTTTACAGCAACAAAAACAGATTTACATTATGGAACACAGAAATGTTGCAAACTCAAGAAATACCGCAAACTTGGCTTTATTAAAGATATAGTATGCCAGTACAATAGCTATAGTTAGCTGAGATAAGATGGTCACAAAATAGTTTTCTGCAAGCTGAACCTAGCCTCCACAAAAATAACTAAAGATGATGCCCAAGCTGAGGATCTGAGTGGTCCTCACTCCAATATCACTAAAGCTCTATGAAACTCCTATTGAGAAATCTAGGGCAGAGACAAGAGGTAATTTCTCTAGTAATGATAACTGGTTGTGAAGTATTTTTACTTTTCTTAGTTATGTTCTTCTTAAATTGATTATTATTATGTGTTCTTCTTCATAAAAAGCTACCAAAATCATAAAGAACAATGAGACAAAGAACACAAGATGTAGGCAATCAGCCAAGGCCAAAACCTCTCCAATCTGCGAGCAAAACCCAAACGAATTCTTCTTCTTAAGAATCTTCAACTGACAAATTCCAAGACCTAGACCCTTCACCAAGAATCCTCCAAGACCAAGTCAATCCTTAAGTCAAAGTAGCTTCTTCCTTGACTTCAACTTTGACATCAGCAACACTCTTACTGCAACATCATCCTTCCTTACTGCAACTTCGGCTTACCTGCAATTTCTGCAACTTTTCGACCCTAGTTTCAGAAACCCTAGATCACATGAGAGAGAACATAATGGAGGGATCTATCGTCCTTTGCCTTCGCTATGCCTCCTTCTCTTTCCTAGTGAATTCGGCCTTCAGGCTAGACCTTGTTGACACCAATCTTTGACACTTTGATTTGACTGTAACTCAACCTTTCTGCAGCAAATTGAAACCTTAGATCTCTTTGCACATGTGGAGAGAAGTAACCCAAAACAGATCCCAGAACTTCGATCTTCTTGTCTTCTTTCATCCTCCTTTATCTCGCACCTTTTCCTCTTACTCGTGATCGAATGACAAGTGAGTAAATTGTGTCCTTGAGAGCGGCCGAGTGTCTCCTTATATAAGCTTCTTGACCATGACTTAAGGCTGACTTAATATTGCTTCTAGGCTGACTTGTTCTTAATGATGGTTGATTGCTTTATTGAAAGCCGACTTGTTGGAGGTGCTTTGGCTTAGTTTTGGAGGATCTTTAGACTTTTTACAATGACTCAAATACATATGTAGCATGCCCAAATTGGTCTTTAATACATGACATTGACTCATTTGACCTTATGACTTAAAACATAATAGCTCACAATGGGAGCTTGATCTACAAAAGAAAATTCCTTGAGTATGAAATCCATGCCTCAAGCATAACAAAATAATTTTATTTTTCTTCTTTTCATTAATTACATAAAATCATGATTACACATGTCATTATGAAGACCGAACCTAGT
Organism: Pinus taeda; assembly: GCA_000404065.3. Lineage (NCBI taxonomy): Eukaryota > Viridiplantae > Streptophyta > Pinopsida > Pinales > Pinaceae > Pinus > Pinus taeda. The sequence continues at coordinate 76,827 of APFE031171922.1, read as the reverse complement.
TACATATTTCAACACTCCCTCTTAACTTGGGAAGGTATTCATAATCCATCGAAGGTACTTGGACATTCTCAATCTGAAGAATTCTCATAAGAGGAGTCAGATTGTTAACCCATCTGTATAGAATCATATCATCCAACATTGTCACATAGCAAGGCCTTGACTGACAACTCTATCTCTCCACAAGATCAGAGCACAACGTTGGCGAGAAAAATGATTTATACACACCCTCATCATTGTCTCTCTCAGTCCTCAAAGAATATCAGTCCTCTATGACTACTCTTATATATGATGCCCTACCACATCCTCAAAGTGTATCGGATGCCAGATGCTTACCCAATTCTCCATTCTATCTTCCCGGCTGAAGACAAAAATGATGTGTTTATCTCTCCTTATGGCCTTCACTAAGACTTTGTTAAAATTGGCAACTGGGGCCAAACTCCATGTGGGTCATCTTATTTATGGCAACTGATATTTTTCTTGGATTCCACTCTTCAAGAGGTGTAGGATTGATCTAAACATCATCCGATTCCGACATATATTTATGGAGATATGAATTTATTGGTATTATTTGACAATTTGTCAAGGTCGGCCAGCAAGCAAATTACCCCAACTTATCCTCAACGTTGCATTATAAATAGAAAAGGTCTTCAAGTCATTTGACACACTCATCTCTTGTGATCTCTCTCCACTTGTTTATCTTTTGGTGGAAAGAGAGGTCTAGAGGAGATGCCCTATACGTTGTCCTAAAGGAGATCTAACCGTAGCCCTACATGCAGTCAAAGAGAAGGCTCCCATACGCAGTCAAGGAAGGTCTAATGTTGCCCTAGCCGCAGTCCTAAAGGAAGGAGACATAGCCGCAGTAAAAGAGGTCTATTACGCAGCTAAAGGAGAAGCCCTAGCTGCAGTCCAAAGGTGCTCTAGCCGCAGGTCTAAAAGAAGTCTTAGTCGTAGTTGTGAAGGTGCTTTAGAAGCCCTATATGCAGTAATAAGGAGGCCCTATTTCGCTGGTAAAGAGGAGCCCTAATCCACAGTTCAAATAGGCTCATATCTGTAGCTAGCCGCAGTCAAAGAGAGGCAGCTATTCATAGTCATAGGAGGCTCCAATTCGGTGTTCCAACTCGCTGTCAAGAGGAGCCTTAATCCGTTGTTCTAAGAGGTCTAAATCCACGGTCAAGAAGCCCTAGCCGCAGGTCTAAGGAGACCCTAGCTACAGCAAGAAAAGAGCCCTAGCCGCAGCATAAAGGAACCCTACTAACAGCGTGAAAGAGGCACAAATTAAGGGACTATTTGGGCATCCCTTTTGTGACTGTGTGACGCTGGTTTCTTCTTGAAAGAAGGCCAAGTTAAAGGAGCAGTGGAACAGATTTGTTGGGGTAACAAAGAATAATGTTTATGCTACTTAGAAGCTACAAGAAAATTGTGTTAGGCCGCAAGCCATAACACCACAATCAAGTATTTCGTATGGTTGTTTGAGGGCTTATATATCCCCAGATCATCATCATAATCTAGGAGTTGTCTTGCGAGATAATACTGCTCAAATCAAAGGCTATTTTAATGACTGTTGGAGGGTTGTATAATGTTGTTGTAATAAGAGATGGACAGAGCCATTGTCAAGGGTTAGTAGGATTGCATTGAGGATTAGGCAGCTAGCAAGGAGCAACATGGTGGTGTAATCACCTTGGAGAACTAGTTGAAGAATGAGGACTGATAAGTATGCCCTCACTTGAGTTCAGAGTTGTAATCCTTCGTATCAGATTTGCAACTTCATTGTATCATCTTTATGGTGAAGATCTCTAATGTTAGATCTCCTATTTGGCAAGTCAGTATTGACTTTAATTCATTGTACTCTATATCTCTCTGTTGAACTATTGAAGACTAAAGAATATTTGATAAAGGGTTTCCCCACATTGGGGTTTGTCCTTGGCTGATCCCACATCTTGTGTCCTCTTGTCTTGGCTTGTCTTCTACTATTTATAATTATGTTCTATCTGCATTTTACAATCATGCTAATGTCATTGCTAATCTGGATATTGATATTGAGCTAATAAGAAAATTGAAGTAAATTGCTCTAAGCATAGAACATACCAAAATTTAACATCATATCAGAGCTGAGGTGAAGACAAAGCCCAAGCAAGAGTGAAAGAGCAATCACCAAAGACAGTTGGACAAGGTCAAAGGCTCAATGGGTTCCTCATCCCACTTTCGGGCTAAAGATAAGCTCCGTGAAAAGTCTGACTATCACGGATGGAAGATGTCACTTGATCAAACATTAGAAGAACAAGAAGTGTTGGATTTCGTAAAGGGTAAAATCCCTGAGCCTCATCATACAACTTTGTCAAACGTGATTGCACATCTGGGTTGTTACCAACACCACCACCTGTCTACTCCTACCCCTTAGAGACATCCTCGTGAAAACCCATGGACTCTACTATAGATAGAGAATCCTCATCTGGAAAGTCAAAAGGAATCTCCACCTGATCTCCCTTTGTCATCTCCTCTGTGCTACTCAAGCATGAGTGGTTAGGCCCCCAAGTTTCCTTTCAAATGAAGCAAAGACCCTGCCTTCTCATCTCATTCTTGCTACATGTTTGGATCTTTGTATCCTTCATCGTCGTCAACTCCTCCTGTGTTAGTTGCCTTCTAAAAAATCTCATGTTTTGCTCAACCACCCCTTTGGCTAGCTCATAGGCAGCTGGTGAGGCAACCTGTGTCTTCCTCCAAATGGCTAACAATTTTGTCTGCAGTTGTTTGTGAATGACATTACCTTCAACTAGTAATGAAGATAACATATCTTGCATGTTGGCTTTTACCTCCTTAGGGTGATGCTCTCTGATGTTGGTGAAGAAGAATTGACAAATCTAAAAGATCAGGTGATCCTGCTCTAGATCAAGCATGACTTCGTACGATATGATTTTGGCCATGGTCTCTAGGATCACGAGCCAAGTTTGAGCTCTGGGTGTCATGCGGCCCTAAATAGCACTCTCAAATCAATTGAAAGATCCACTTCATGATGTCATCATTGTAGGGAAGAGACGGTGCTACTACCCTCAAAATATCGCTAAAACAGAAGGCAGTTATAAGCTTGACTCTCTCACCCAGATGCTCCAAGAATCTGGTTTGTACCAATGCACACATAGCTGGCTCCAAAGCCCAATTTAAATTCTAATCAGATTGATCCACCTTGGAAAGACATGATTCCAGCGTTTCTAATGTGAGAAGGTCATTTTCTGATCTTCCAGTCTTTAAGTCCATCCCAAGGGCATAAAGTCAATTTCTCACTTATTTTTCCTTCTGTAAATCCCTCTGTTGCTTCTGCATTAGGATATTATGAACCTTTCTGGAAAAAGGTCTGTTGTTTTGCTTTATTTCTTGGTCCAAAGAAGAACCAAATAATGTCTTAAACTATTGTTGCTCCCATCTCCTCTCTAAGTTATTAAGGGCATTTTTGAGGTCTTCTAAGATCTTTTCAATACTCATTCTTCCTGTAAATCTCTTATGACAATACATACATACTACATTCTATGGACCCCAAATAAACTTGACCCAGCTCAGCCACACATACTCCGACTATCAAATTCACAAACAGTATACAAAAATACTCTGACTCAACAAAAACACAGCACATAGTCTCATTATGATAATGTACATTGGTGACATACCCTTATTTTCCAAGAAGTTTTCTGAGTTTAATGCATTTTTCTGTGTGGTATTCTCTCAAACATTTCATGGATACACTGCTGTAGCTGTTTCTGGGTAGTTTAAATTTCTCAACTGTAATTTTCAATGGATTATTGTCTCCAATGTAATTTATAACTTCAGCAGATAGTTTCACAATGATGAATAATACAATCTGAGGATAAATTGTATTCCTTCTATTCAGCAACAACCCATAAATATAGATTTCCTTTACATTCAGTGCATCATATGGTAGATAGCAGAAATAAAACTCATGAATGGATACACTGGAGAACCTGGACTGATAGGTCGACTTAGCTGATGCAAGACAGTCTTTCCACGTTTCAATCACCAACGAGTATTGTGTCGAGCAAGTGCAGGGGTAAGTCACGGCCTATATGAAGCTAAGGAGCTCGAACATTTCAGCCTATTAACACAGCTATTCACAGAGTGCACGCCCAGCAATTTGTATGAGTGATTTCGGCCCACCAACCAAAGCAAACCCGTCTCTCTTGCCAACAGAACTCATCCAGGGTATAAGAATGCTATTTCGCCCCTCTTCCAGCAGAGAAAATCGGTCATTAGAGGCCCAGAACTCTGATTATACCGTCCTTCCTTGTAGACAGTGACAGGAATAAGTGGCTCGATGTACCCTTGAAGCGATGATTCTGCTACAGCAATACCAAGCAGCCAAGAGATGCGATTTTTGGAGCGAGTTTGCCAGTTATTCAAATGAATTCGATCTTTGAAAAAATCGGCCTCTTAAAAATAATGAGAGATCAACCCTGCCACAGATCTGCTCGCCTTCAAGAAAATGCAAGCAAGTCGGCCCCGTGCAATAATTCGATCCTCCTGGAGCAGAACGATTTTCTGAGTCTGATCTTGCCACCAAATATGATTCGATCTCTTTAATTTTTTCTTAGAAGCTCGACCCTTGGCTGCTAACAAACTTGGATGATTCGATATCAGCTGATACGAATTTATGTACAATAAGTCTGGCTTCTGGCACAATTTCGACTTCAGGTAGTGATTATTGTGTTGAGGTAGTGATTATTGCAACAAAATAGAAATCTGCCTTTCACTAAATAATGTTTTCGATCCCTACAGTTTAGTTAGGCTCGAGGATGAAAATAAATCGACTTCTGACAATAATCGAGCAAACCAAATTAAGAAAATAACAAGCTCACGCGCTTCAGAAACATATTCAACCTTCAATAATCTTCATCAACTAAACCCTGAAAAATGAATGGCTCTTTTAGCTTTTGTTAAATTTGATTGGGCCTTTTCAAATATAATCACACCCCAAAATAATATGCCACCCTTCGACTTTGATTAAAAAAATTATGCACAGGAAGCTTCCCATATGCTCACGGTCTTTTAATATAAAAATCGGCCTTTTAAACAAAATAATTAGGCGAAGTTGGCCCTTTTTATAAAAATGTAGTTTTTATGGGAAATAATTTGGCTTAATTGCCCCCTTTAACAAAAAGATATTTTTCCTCCAAAATGGTTGCCATAATGGTTTTTTCTTAAATTTTCGATTTTTCTGAAGTTTAATAGTATGCTAGCAAAGCTCTATACCACTATAATGTTCTAAATTTAAAAATTTGTGAAATTGCTTAATTAAGAGTTTATCTTAAATTTTTCTAAATAATAGCAAAACATGCACCATGAATTTATGACTACAGAAACAAATTTACATTATTTACATTATGGAACCCATAAATGCTAGAAATTCATAAGAAATACTGCAAACTCAGTTTTATTAATAAATATATAATATGTCAATGCAATAGCTAGAGTTAACTAAGATAAGATGGCTGCAAAATAGTTTTTTGCATAGTTGAACCTGGCCTCCACAAAAATAATTGAAGATGGTGCTCAAGCTAAGGATCTGAGTGATCCTCGCCCCAATATCATTGAAGCTCTATGAATCTCCTGGATGAAGTCTCTTGAAGGAGTGTTGGGTTTTAGTCCAACATACTCAACAACAAAGACAAATGTTCAAATCCAAGATGTCATCAAATGGTCTCCTCCTCCTTTTTTTATGGATATCATGGAACCCCTCTAGAAGTCTTATTTTATTATTACTTTAATCACTTAGTACCTTTTCTCCTCTTTTTATTTGCCCCGATCGGGGTGGAGAACTACGGCCAATACAGGGCAGTGATGGGATGGGGAGGTGGTCGGCAGGCGTCATACAGAACGGCGATCATTAACAGAGCTGAGGTGAAAAGTGGTGGAGCAGTACGCAAACCAAGGAAAGGAGCGAAACAAATCATGGCAAGGACAAGAGAAAGGTCCGGCGGCAATTATCTGCAGCCTCAGATGCTATGTGGTGAAACTCATTTAAGAAGAAACGCAGGCGGAATGACAGACAACCGGAAGGCAGGGAAGGTGGAGAGGGAAGAATCAATCTGGTAGAGAGACGTAAACCAAAGACTCAGGCATTGCCTAAGTATTAGGATGGAGGGAGGAAGAAGGGGAAGACAAGAGAAGGAGGGTGAAGGGAAGACCACCGGGAGAGAGCAGGAACATATGACGGTGGCGACCGATAGCTCTGACGAAAAGGATATGGAGATAGGGAAGGAGGATGGCGGGGTGAGAGTGACCTTTGAAGTTGGGCAGAGCAGTAGAAATAGCAACAGAGGGAGGCTGGGTAAAAGAGGGAAAGGAAGGAGATGCAGAGGGCGAGGGAGAACGAGGCAGGAGGATTATGGTGGAAGGGAGACTCATGTTTCTGATCAGTCGAAGAGAGGACGGCGCTCTATCGGGCAGGCAGCTCAGGCAACGGAGGCAGCCTACAGCAAGGAAACAAACGCAGACGTAAGAAGGATAATCGATGCATTGGAAAATAGAGTGTTGGAAGAACCTTCAGACCCCGAAATGGAAGAGTGGGATACCCTGCTACCGGACCCTGGGAACACGAGAGGGAGATTAACATTGTACAAGCAAGCATTACATATGTACTGGGTGATGAAGCATCTGCTTGTCAGGGCCATGGAGCAAGTTGCAGTTGAGATGACAGAGATTGCCCAAGGGGTGTCGGACATGAAGAAAGAGATGGCCAGCCTGCAGTTTATGACTCGGAAACAGGACATCAAAATAGAGGAAATAAGAGGTATGTTGAAGGACCTGATAAAAGCAAAGCGAGAAGAGGAGCCCAAGCAAGAAATTACGGTAGATTGAAGTGTCTGCCCAGTCACTCTTTTTGTTTTTGCATGCTATTATAAACTGTAGTGCTCCTATGTTTAAGGTAGCTTGTCAAGTCTTTGATTATAAACAGCTAGGAACAAAATGCAGACATAAAATGTAAGGATTTTTTATAGACGATGGTTTTAAGTTGGATAAGTAAACTGTTACAGACAATATTTTTAAGGACCAACAGACCTGGTTTCCCTTCGGGGCAGGTTGAGGTCACCTTTGCATGTATATTTTATTTTCAATGTATATAATAGATATGGATACACCACAGCTTACAAAAAAAAAATACTCTTTTTTATTTTATTTAAGATACTATTTTTATTTTGTCCACAAGGTCTTTGATATATGGTGATCGGGTGCTCCGTTAAGGCACTCCTTGATGTGAAGTCATTGGTTCAATTCTCTGCCCTGATCAGGGTGATATATTGGACATAATGAAGATGTAGCCTTGCCAAGCTTACAAAAAAATACTCATTTTATTTTATTTAAAATATCCTTTTAATTCAAGAAAATGGAAAATTGGCCACGATCCCTCATTAGTCCACTGAAAGACACTTCCCACCATATCATCTTGTAGATCTTCTCGTTCCGGTTCCGATGAGTTATTACACTAAGGTGTTTCATCAATTATTCCTCTTGGAATACCACCTAAAGCATAATTAATTGAGTTAGGCTCAATAATAACCTCATTTTCCGAAAGTTGTTGGAATGCAATGGAACAAAAGGAAAATTGTGTGGATGACGGAATATACCAAGAAAATTCCATCAGATCCCAAAGAACCTCGTCAAAACTCCATAAGCCCCTCTAGAAGCCCCTAGGCCTATTGATAGAATAACCCTGCTCCTATGACCTAGTTGCCTCCAATCCCAAAAGTCCATCCTGACCATGCCATAAGGGAAACCAAAAAAGGAACATGACACCTTTCTTGTTGTAACTAAATGGAAATGGAATTGTTTCATATTCCCTACCTTAAACGAGATTTTCAAATAGAATCCACAAGTACAAACTATAATATAAACATCGTCTCCATGGCTTCGAGTACATAACTCCTCTCGTGGAGTACCATCACCCACTACACCCCTATTGTTAGAAAAACAAGTTTAGCCACATGAGGTTGAACACCTTGAAGACATTTACTCATAGACAAATCAAAGATAGTGACACTAGTATTTACATCCTTAAAATCCTCAAAGAGGGAAAATAGTCCATAACTCTAAAGGCAATTATTAATGCAAAGAATAATTTATATGAACCTCTATCATATCAACTATCAAGAAATGATCCTTCGTGCTATTCAAATAGAGATCATGGATTAAACAAGTGTTAAGTCATGAATCAAATATCATTAATATTGAGGAGATGTTGAACCAGCAGATTACTCATGTGTAAGACATAATTAAGATAATTGGATCAATAAAGTATAAAAGCACATTTAACATCAAAGCACATTGGGCCAACTTGAACATAAACTAGATCCTAGTATCAAAATATGCTAACATCTCCCCTTTAGAACAACTTGGAAGGATCGTAAGATTCACAAAAGTGACAAAAGGATAAGGAATGATGCAACAAAGCCTATCCCCACTTTATGACAACTCCCTTAACTCTTAAGGTAGATCAAAGCTTTAAGAACTTGACTCTGTTAGGGACTTTGTGAAAATTTCAACAACTTGATCTTCTATTCAACATAATAGAACCTCAAGGATTTGATCACAAAGAGGTTTTTAAATGAAGTGCATGTGTAGCTCAATGTGTTTGTTGCATCAATGTTAAACTAGATGTTAAGCAAGAAGAATGGCACTTTAACTATTGCACCATAAGGTGGTCAAATGCAACTTTTGGAATATAAACTCAAAAAGGATTTGTCTTATGAAAAAGGGATTTTGGACCAAGGTTGAAAACATAACCTAAGTAGATTTTAAATCATCAAAGTCATCAACCTAGTTTGAATTAGTAAAACCAACCAAAATAGGAAATCCCCTCGAACAATATTGTCTACAAAACTTAGTTGTACCCTAGGTATATGAAAGCATCATCTTTGTTGCTTTCCAATGGATTTCATGTAGGGTTTGCATATATCAAGCAACAAGACCAATAGCAAAGGAAGCGTCAAGGATCCTAGGAGTTAGATACAAAAGGCTACCAACAATCAACTAACTATATATATAAAGTTGAATCCAATTTGGGTGAAGTATAGGAGGTATAAATCTAAATCTAGATCAAAAGGGGGATGGGATAGTTCACATTCATCCACATGAAAGTCATAAAGTAAATAATGAGGATACTTAGGTTGAGAATGATAAATTCATTGACTCCTTTCCTTGTTTGCAAAAGGAAGAGATGAAAAAAAATGCAAGTGTCCTCACCTGTGACTATATCATTTCAAATTACTTCCTAAAATTGGACTTCGCATGGTTGAGAAATTTGGGATCACTACATAAAATACAAGCATGAGAAGTTGGTTATCTACTCTTTTGGTATAGACATTCAAGTCAAATTGGCATCTATAAAACTTGGAGTCAAGCGAAAATTGGTCATTTTTTTTCGTATAAAGCATGAGGAGCTTCTTAAGGCCAAACAAGGATTTCTTAAGTAGACAGACTAGATTGGAGTCACCCTAAACAAACCCATGTCATTCCAAGTAAATTTCTTCTTGTATATCCCCATGCAAGAAGGTGAATTTTACATCCACTCAATCAACCTCCCATCGATATGAAGTTGCAAGGGAAAGAACTTGGCAAATACAATTTATTTATGGCAACAAGGGGAAGGTTTCTATATAGTCAATGCCTTCTACCAATGAAAAACAATCATCAACAAACTAGGATTTGTGTTTGCAAACACTACCTTTTGTTGCATACTTAATCTATAAACCCATTTACATCTAAAAAAATCCTCCTTGGATAAGTTTCACTAGATCCCAAGTATTTGAAGTATTGTGCACCAATCAAGAACAAAAATCTTCTTTCCTGCTTTATACCATTTTGGTTGGTTAGGTGTTTCTATGATGTTTCTAGCTCATGATTCTCAAGAACAAGAACCAAAAAGGGAATAGGCTTGCTGTTATGAAACCAGCTCAAGAAAAGATAGAAAAGATAGATCAACGCCTTCGAATTCAGCTTCTTCGAGGGGGCAACCTCATTTACATTACATAAATGAACAATTCTTGGATGATTCAAATGACAAAACCTCCTTTCCATATATAGGAGTCTAAGGAGT
>APFE031171922.1:19029-56603 GCA_000404065.3 Pinus taeda | reverse complement strand
AAATTTCAATCCAATGCTCAGAGAAAAAGTTATGATGATTTTCCCCAAGTCAACTGTTTGGAATGTAATTCAGGAGTCTGGAAAAAGACCAACTTCCTCAGATCATATCGCCGCAAATATAGTGCAAAACGCTCTGAAATTCGGACTTGAGATTCAGCGCGATTTCTTCTCAATTGATTGTTTTTTTAGCTTCTGAAACATCGCAGAAAAAAATTTATTGCGAAAATGCCACGATGACCTGTTTGGAGTAGTGAAACCCTAGAATCCAAAGCTCTGATACTAAATGTTATGAACCAGCTCAAGAAAAGATAGATCAACGCCTTAGAATTCAGCCTATTCAAGGGGGCAACCTCCTTTACATTACATAAATGAACAATTCTTGGATGATTCAACTGACAAAACCTCCTTTCTATATATAGGAGTCTAAGGAGTCACAATATAACCCAGCCGACCTAACAATAATAATATAAAGCCACAAAAATAACAATAGAGGGATTCTATGGGGCACAACAATAACAATATGGGGACAATAGGGGCACAACAATATTAATAAGGGGTACAAATACAATAGTAATGGGGTAATCACTAGTATTATAGGGACCCAACACTTGCTCAAATTATGAATGTGCTCTACACCAACTAGAAGGATCACTCTAAAAGATTAGTTGGTTCCATGATTGTGTGGACCCACCTACGAAGATTTGGAGCTAGTTCAAGTTCAATTTCAATATACCATCTAGAGGAGGAGGTGGTGCTGAGTTTTTTAACCTCAATGTCATCATTACAAAAGTAAAATTGATTCATAAAAGAAGAAATATGAATCATACATAGATCAAAGATAGTAATGCCAATTTACATGGTTAAAAATCCTCGAAGAGGGGAAAAAGTGCATGGCACTAAAGGGAATTTATTAATGCAAAGAAAATTTTACATGAACATCTCTCAAATATATCATCGACAAATGATCATATATTCTCTCTTTAAATAGAGATCATGGACCAATCAGTTGTCCAGTCATGAATCAAGTATCATTAATATTAAGGAGAACTTGAACCATCAAAGCACTCATGTAAGACATTATTATAACTCTTGAATTAATAAATTACAAAAGCTTAGTAATGAAACATGTTAAAATCACACTTGACTTAAAAGCACATTATACCAAGTTGAACTTAAACTAGCTCTAGTGTCATTATGTGAACATCCTCCAAAAGAGATCCATGACAATGATGGGAAAAATCCCCACAAATATACCATTCATTACAAAACATACACCTACTCCAAAATGAATAATGTTTTAAATGGAGAGAGCTCATGGCTCAAGCATTCATGGAAAATAACATAACAATGACAACGCTCACACTATTGAAGTTGACAATCTACAAGCTCACTCTTGGTCTTGAAGAATACTAAATATTTTGCAACAAATAAAGAATCTCCCTTTACACAAAATTATCAAGTCATGGATCTACTGGTTTAAATGATAATTGATATTAGCACTGTGAAAAAATTGGTCTTACAAACCCTAGTTGAAACATTGAATTTTCCCAGTCAACCATAGTTGCAAAACTACAACTTAGGACATGTCTTTAACAAGTTTCCCTATCAAGTAGAGCGTGCTTACAACATCATATTTCCCATTGAACATTTTATTCACAATGGCGTTAGTGATATTACACCCACGGGATGTTACAACCAATGTTATCAAAACTGAACCAGTGACTGAACCGAAAAACCCTTTAAATTGAGAACCAATCGGAACCAGACCATAACGAGTAAAAAATTGGTCAACCAAAAACACATACAAAGTTATCCAACCAGCTCATAAAAGAGAAGTAAAGATAGATCAATGACTTGAGAATTAGCCTCTTCGACGGGGAAACCACCTTTACATCACATAAACGAACAATCCTTTGATGATACAAATGACAAGGCCTCCTTTCTATATATAAGAGTCTAAGGGGTCACAATATAATCAGAGCCTACAATAACAATAATAATGTAAGGGCATAACAATAACAATAGTGGGCTTCTATGGGGCATAATAATAACAATATGGGGACTACATGGGCACAACAATAACAATAAGAGGGATACACTAACAATAACAATAAGGGGCTACAATAGTATTATAGGGACCTAACATGCCCCTCTCCTTCAGAAAAGTGTTGTCATCAATGCTTGAGTAGTTCTGGATGCTTCTGTATAAAATTCTCATCCTCCCATGTGGAACCTTCAACGGGTAAGTTCGTCCACTTGATGAGATACTCTGCAATTGATTGATTTTGTGATGAGATACTCTACAATTGATCGATTTTGTAGATGTCAGGTTCTTGTTTCCATGACTGCTTCAGGTTCCAATATGATTTTTCCTTCCTCGTCAAGTTCTGGCAATATTGTTTGAACTGGGAGCTTGTCACCTATAACCTTATTTAAGCATGAAACATGGAAAATTGGGTGCACTCAGGAAGATGCAGGAAACTCTAATTTGTAAGGACCATAATACTTTATTGATAATTTATTATCCTTCTTAACTTGCTTGAGGGACATGTGTTTGTATGGTTGTAGCCATAAAAATACCCAGTTGCCTACATCAAATCTTATTTCACTGTGATGCTGATCTGCCTGTTGTTTCATTCGATTATGCGCCAAAGTGAAGTTATCCTTTAAGAGTTGGAGAACTTGTTGTTGATGCTCAATGTGATCTTCTAGTGCTTGAACCTTAGAATTTTCTCTTAAATATGATGTGATGGACGGTGGATGATATCCATAAAGTGCCATAAATGGGGTCATTTTTGTTGCAGTATGGAAGGAAGTGTTATACCACCATTCAGCGAGAAGTAACCACTTGACCTATTGTGTTTATTTATCAGATACAAAGCAACAAAGATATCCTTCCAAACATTTGTTCACTATCTCAGTTTGCCCATCAAATTGAGGATGATAAGATGAGTTATGAGCTAATTGAGTACCCAGACAAGAAATAATTTCGTCCAAAATTTTCCAATTAAAATGGGATCTTTGTCTCTTACAGTAATCTTCGAGTTTCCATGTAGCTTTTGAATTGTTTCCATAAATGCAATAGCAATTGTATTGGCTTTAAATGGATGAGATAATGCACAAAAGTGTGCATACTTGTTAAGTCTATCAACTACCACCATGATGAAACTCTTTCCTTCGAACTTGGGTAAACCTATGATAAAATCCATTGAGACCTCCTAACATTGACTTGGAATGGCTAAAGGTTGTAATAGACCCGTGGTCTTAATTGTCTCAACTTTATTTTGTTGGCAAACCAAACATTCCGCCACAAACTTTTGAATATTAGATTTAAGGCCATCCCACAAAAATTCCTTCTTGACCCTGTGGTAAGTTTAAAAAAATCTGGAGTGTCCTCCCAAGGGAGAGGTGTGCAATTCCAAAATAATATTTTGTTTGATTTGGGAATTCATACAAAGATATAAGCGATCTATGTACCATAACGAATCATTTTTCCAGCTAAATGTATAAGATGTAATAGGATATTGCTGCAACTTTTGAATGAGTGTCCACATTTCTTCGTCATTCTTCCATTCATCCCTTACTTCGGCTATCCAATTTGGTTGGATAATAGAAATGGCACAAAGCAATGCTTCCACATCCTCATCCTTTCTTGAGAGTGCATTTGCAATAACATTTTGCTTCCCTTTTTTGCAGATGATTTCAAAGTCATAACCCAACATCTTTTTGACCCACTTTTGTTACTCTTTTGAAGATAATATTTGTTCCAAAAAGTATTTAAGTCTATCATGATCTGTTTTTACCTTGAAGTGTCTTCCCATTAGGTAAGGTCGTCATTGCTTTAATGCATGTAGTATTGCCAACATTTTCTTCTCATAAATAGGTTTGTGTAAATACTTTCAAAAGTAAGGGGTCTTCCTTCTTGCTTAAAACAACACTAATTCCATTTCCTGGGGCATCACATTCCACAATAAAGGTTTTTATGAAATCTCATGTGGCCAAGACCGGTGCTTGGCACATTGCCACTTTAAGATGTTCAAAGGCCTTAGTTGCTTATGGAGTTGAAGAAAATGCATCTTTCTTCAATAATGTTGTTATAGGTGCTGCTATTCTCCCATAATTCTTAACAAACTTGTGATAATACCTTGTCAACCTAATAAATCCTCGAAGATGCTTTATGGTTGTGGGGATTTTCCATTCCTTAATAACTTTAATTTTATTAGGGTCTACCTTAACACCTTCATGAGATACAATATGACCCAGATATACCACCTCTTGTACTCCAAAGAAACATTTAGAGGTTTTTGCATATAATTGTTTCTCCTCCAATAGTTTGAGCACCCTGTCAACATGTTGAACATGATCCTTCCAAGACTTGGTATAGATTAGTATATCATCAAAAAATACTAACACAAATTTTCTAAGGAAGGGTTTGAAAATGGAATTCATCAAACCTTGAAATGTGGAAGGTGCATTGGTAAGGCCAAAAGGCATGACCAAAAAATCATAATGACCCTCATGAGTTCTAAATGTTGTTTTCATAAATCTATCTGTAAGGCCTTTGTATTTAATAGTGAGTTTGTTGATCTCCCTAAAATCCGGACACATGTGCCATGATCCATCCTTGTCGTGCACCAATACTACTGGAGCAGAGAAAGAACTTTGACTAGATTGAATTATATCAGTCTCTAGCATTTATGCAGCCATACATTCATTCACTGTTTTGGGCATAGGGATATTTGTAAAGCCTAATCGTTGGAGGAACACTTACTGGAATCAAGTGAATAGCATGATCATGACCACGAATAGGTGGGAGGCCTTTGGGAGTCTCAAATACCTTGGAATGATTGTCCAAGAATTTTTGGAGATCTGAATAAATAGATGATTTTGATGTTTTAACCTGTAGTGAGCATAATTATGCAATTACTCCTCATTGTTCTTTTGTTTGAAGCTTTTTCATGTTAGTAGAGTTGATTATCTTTCCTGGGTTCCCTGCGATACCCCTTATTTCAACTTCCTGTCCTTCACAAAAGAAATTCAAGAAAAGTTCTTGAAAATTAAAAGCTATCGAACCCAAAGATTGTAACCATTGGACTCCTAGTACAACATCAACACCACCCATTGGAATGGAAATCATTGGACTATTCAATACATATTCCCCCATGGTTAGCTTGATATTATGGCACTTTCTAGATCAATTTATAGTTCCTCCATTTGCACCCATCACTTGACACTCTGGTGTTGGATATAGAAAGCAATTCAATTCCTTGGCTATCTTACAATGAATAAAATTATGGGTACTAGCCGAATCAGCCAACACTATTACCTTTTTCTTTTTGATACATCCTTCTATCTTTAGAGTCTAAGGAGTGGTAATTCCTGCTAATGCATTACGAGATATGGTCAGATTCATTTCTTCTTTCTTTGGGGTTAGTTCCTGGTGTATATCCTCTTCTTTTGATGTTTCTTGTTCCTTTTCTTCCTCCTCTTCACAATCTATGTAAAATCATTTCTTCTCAGCACACTTATGACCTTTAGTTTATTTGCTATCACAATTGTAACAAACCCCTTTTGCTCTTTTTTCTTCCAATTGTTGCGGTGTCAACTTTGTAGGTTGTGGAAGGCTAGGAGCAACAACACTTCCATCTTTGTATTTGCGAGTGGTAGACTTCCTTGTTGCCATAATTTTGCTTTCAACTTTTCTTGCCACCCTGAATGCCTTATCTATTGAATAAAGTTCCCAAAGGCAAACCTCATGTTGGATGTTATCCTTTAAATTCCCTATGAAGACATCAATCCTATGCTCCTCTGGAATATCAATTACCTTTATATTCAATTTTTGGAATTCCTTAATGTGTTATGCCATTGAACCCTTTTGTTTGAGATTTATCAATTGGCTAAAGAAGGTGTTTCTCTTTGTTTCCTCATAATGTGTTATCATTTCCTCCGTAAAAATTGACCAAGTGACAAGTGTTTTATGAGAAAAAATTAATCGATACCATAAAAATTTATTGGGTTCTAAATATAAAGATGAAATGCATACCTTTTGTGTGTGTTGCACATTATGGAGATCAAAATATTGCTCCATCTGTATTATCCATGTTACCAGATCCTTGTCATCAAACTTCCTCATATCAATCTTTGGAATATGGCGGGTCTTCAATCCAAATTTAGAGTCTCTGAAATCATGATTAACATTCATTTTTGTTCTCATCATGAGTTTCATCAAATACCTTTTCACCATTAGGAAGCTTAGGATGCATTTATTGTAGCAACTTTGTCAAACCTTGCTTCAAACCTTCCTATTATCATCCATGTATGCTTTTAATCCATCCTTCAAAACTTTCATGTATGTTTTTAATCCATCCTTCAAACCTTCCATGTCTGATTTTAAACCCTCCATGTCCCCTTTTAAGTCATCCACGTCCCCTTTTAGTTCATCTTTGGTTGCTCTTTGTGAGAGTGAAATTTGTCGCGCCTGGTCCCGTAATTTTGATATATCATGTTGCAATTCTTCCTTTTCATGCGTCATAGCATAACTTTCTGAGGACCTAATGGGTGTAGATTTATTTTGTTTGGGAGGAATTTTAGAGCCCAATATCGATATCTATGGTTCATTATGCCGTTGGAATCACTTCAAACTGAATTTTCAAACAAAAGTTATGTAAAATTTTAAAAAATACACACCCTTTTCTTACATTTTAGGAGCTCGATATTGAAGTTGTTGTATATTTGTAATTTCATATCTCCAAGGTCTAAAATTTTGTCACGTAGTAACCCTCTGAGTCTTCTTTCCAACCTAACAAGTCAGACCGATATTGGATTCTTCAAGAAAGTGTTATTCCCGATCTCCCACGATGACCTGATTATAGACTAGTCCAGTAAAGAGAACTTGTATGGAGTGTCAATTGTCACTATTTTGACCTTCAACCCTGAAAACGATACAAAAGAAACTAGAGTTTGTGCACTTTCAGTATTTTTTTATGAAATTCAAATTTGATGCTCAGAGAGAAAGTTATGACGATTTTCCCTAGGTCATCTCTTTGAGATTGAATTCTGAAGCCTGCAAAAACCCTAACTTCCTCAGATCATATCTCCAAAAATATAGTGAACCAAACTCTGAAATTTTTACAGAAAGTTAACCATGATTTCGGCTCCACATGGTCGAAATTTCAGCTTCTGAATCTTTGTAGAAAAAAATTATAGCGAAAACACCAAGATGACCTGTTTGAAGCAGCGAAACCCTAAAATCCAAAGCTCTAATACCAAATGTTATGCAACCAACTCATAAAATAAAATAAAATATAAATAAACGACTTGAGAATTAGTTTTTTCAAGGGAGCGACCTCCTTTACATCACATAAATGAACTATTCTTGGATGATACAAATGACAAGGCCTCCTTTCTATATATAGGAGTATAGGGGGTCACAGTATAATGAGAGCCTACATAACAATAAAAATGTAGGGGCACAACAATAACAATAGTGGGCTTATATGGGGTGCAACAATAACAATATGGGGAATACATGGGCATAACAATAACAATAATGGGGCTACACGAACAATAACAATAAGGGGATACACTAGTAATATAGGGACCTGACATACAATATTCAAATTTTAAAGAAAAACATATATATTCATGTGCATCCATATGAATCCAAGTCATTCACGCACAAATAAACAAAAGTTCTCATTTACATAGCATTTAAGGGTGCAAATGACCAAAATAGCATCGAGTGCAATACATCTCTTAACTGAAAAGACATCAACAAAGAGGCTCTAGATGGCCTCTAACATCCTAAAAAGATCACGCTACAAAAAATATCTACCTATCATCAAAATCATTGTCTATATTCGTTATTTTCATCATCAATATCACCCTCTAAGCATTAAAAAAAAAAAAAAAAAAAAAAACAACGTAACATGTCAAGTCAAGATTTTGTTTGAGCGATGGGTACATTTTTAGTAGGGTCATGATAGAGGAGTTCGATAACCAGTGGCACTAACATCAGGGTACATAGAGGTTTTAGTGCTCTTGATCAAATATCCATGCCCTCATACATGACCAAATTCGGTGGAAACGTTACAATCCCCCCAATCCTAAAATCCTTAAAATTTGTTAAGTCTACTGGATTTTGAGTGAGTTATAAAATTATACTTTCTCCATATGAAATCTAATGAGGTCGGAACCATTCTGAAACATCCTGAGACATTTCATGGTAATGTTAAAAATTTAAGTACTTTTAGAATTTAACATTACCATGAATTGCATAACAATACGAGGGACATAGGCTTGAATATTAGGTTGCCCCACTCAAAAATTATTGTTTTTTCTTAAAAAAATTTGCTTCAAACATCTTTGATCAATTTATATGGAACCGGTCGGTTCGATGAAAAAGGGCCAGTTCGGCACTGAACTGACCATTTCCGATTCCAGACCTCAAACCAAACCAGTTTGATCCCTAAACCAGTCAGACTAGCTGGTTCCACCAGTTCTAGTTGGGTTTTGATAACATTGGTTGCAACCACCTTTCAGGTTGCCCTTATCAACATATGAAGAGATATCAATGATGGGTTCAAGAACACCTATAGGTTGCACAAGGCCAACAAAACATACAACTAACATATTCCACCTCCCTATTCTTAGGCAACTTTTCTCTCAAATTGGATAATGAAACTAAACAAAATTGCCTTATATCATTCACTAGGTAGAAGAACAACTTTGCACCTATCTTCCACCTAAACCAAATGAAAAGTATAAAGATGGCTCCACATATATATTTGAAGTACACTAACAACTTCCTCATATGATGTTCATCCAACATAACATTCATCTTATTCCAAGGTGTATGCTCCCAAATCAACCTTCGATTGCACACTTCTTGCAAGAGACACAGAAGTAGGACAATCACTTAGAAATGTCAATATTAAATGGAGATGCAAAACAAGGATGGTGAAGAAGTCACAAGCTTTGAAGATATAGGATAGACGGGGTTGGAACACTTTTGGAGAGTGTGCAAGCAGGAAATAAGGGATATTATTGTTGAGGTGGTTAAAATGACATCATTTTTTCTTAGCTTTGTTAATGAAAGGGAAAATGGGAGTTTGATCGAATAATTCTCTAAGGATGAGCTAGAAGAAGTTCTCCACATTACAAAAATATAAAATCCCAAGGCCAAATGATTAGTGTGTAGAAATTTCCTTGGGATTTTATGATATGATTAAGGATATATTGCTTAGAGTCATTGAAGGTCCCAAAGTTCATGGTAGAACCCTTGCAGCCTTTAACTAAAATTTCATTGCATTCATCCCAAAAACTACAACTCTAGGTTCTTTTAAGGAGTTCAAGCCTATTTCTTTATGCACTTGTATCCATAGAATAATTGCTAAGATAATTTCTAGGAGGGTAAAGGTTTTGTTGTATAAGACCATCTCCCAAGAATATTTTGGCTTCTTATCATATAAAAAAATACATGAGGCTATTTGAGTGGCTTGAGAAGTTCTTCATTCTATTAAGTATGAGAGGTTTTCAACCATGGTTGTTAGAATTGACCTCTCCAAGGCTTATGATATGACTAATTAGTTGTAAATTTAGTTGATGTTGATCCATTTGGGTTTTTATTTTCCCTTTGTCAATTAAGTGATCAGTTGTGTCACTATTGTATCTTTTGCTCTCATAATTAATGGCATTGCTATAAAAATCTTCAATCCACGATGAGATTTGAGGCATAAGTTTCCCTTTGTCACCCTTGCTTGTTCTCATTGTGGCAACGTGTTAAGTAGGGAAATGATCGAGGTAAAAGTTTCAAGAAATATTAAGGTATTTGGATGGGGGATAGTGTGAATCTTTCACACTTAGTTTGTTGATGACATTTTGTTATTTTATGACGGTTCTAGAAGGGGTACTTGTAAGTTAAAATCGATTGTGGAGCTACATTGCTTGGCTACTAGTTTGATGATAAATTCTACTAAGTAAACTACTTCTTTCTAGCGCATATTTGAGGTAGAGAAGAGACATATTCTCAGTTGTTTCCTTTATAAAATGTTGATCCTCAAAGTGGTTGAAGTATCCTGGCCTTTTTATTAATCCAAATGATTATGGGAAGAGGGATTGGGATTGACTCACTGCAAAACTTGAAAATACATTTTCTATTTGGTGGTTTGGTTGGATATCCATGGGGGCCATACTTGCAATGGTAAGTATTGTGTTAGGAGCAATCCTAGTGTGTTGGTTGTTCATAACATTCATCCCAAACAAATTTTTAGACAAGCCTACAAAAATAAGCTTCAAGATTTTGTAGTTTGGCATCAGGAATGAGAAGGTACTCCTCAAGTGAGATGAGATAGACATGTTGTTCCAAAGAAGGTATGAAGTTGGGGATTGAAAAACCTTCATCATTTTGCTAGAGCTATGCCAACCAAAAATGTTTGGAGTGAAGTAATAAAGCATAAATATATGAAGCATCCTGCAATGGAGGAATGGATTTGTGATCTAGCCAAATATCTCATAGGAATGCAACTACTATATGGAATGTTAAAGTATTAGCCCTTCTAATTATTTGTAGGTGGCTTGTTTGGAAGGTAGGGGATGATCACATTGTCATATTGGGGGAATACTCTTGGGTTGAGAGTCAAGAGGTCATAGAGTTCCAAAAACATTGGTAATGTTATTGAGCGGGAGAGGTTATTTCTATTTTTCTAGGGTTGTTGATCCAATTTTTTCATGCATTTAAAGTTGAGAATGGAAAATTGTTGCATAGTTAGGGTTGTAGGTAGCAAGTCTGATATTTGGGGTGAGTATTTTAGAAGATTAAAAGTTATCCATGTATGTTTGAAGGATATAACATATGAGTTATTTCACTTAAAATAATTGATAGATGTATATATACACCAAGATTATAGTATAAAATGATCAATTCAGATGATAGAGTAACTGAACCAATTTGATGGTGGAAATTGTTGTGGAACCTGAAGTTTCTATTACAACAAAATCTAGCACACTAGTGCAAAGCCTCACTAGGTGACCTAAACAATGGGCAACAATGGAAGTGTTACCATTATCACCTTAGCAACTACTACCCTCATCTTAGTGATGGATACAATCCATTTGGGCTTTTGTTTTCCCTTTATCACTTGGGTGATCAGTTGTATCACTATTGTATATTTTTATCTCCTAATTAATGGTGTTGCTATAAGAATATTCAGCCGACGATGAGAATTGAGGCAGGAGTGCCCTTTTCACCCTTGATTTTTCTCATTTGGCAAAGGGATAAGTAGGGCAAAGACTAAGGCAAAAGTTTCAAGAAATATTAAAGGTATTAGGATGTGGGATACTTTGAATCTTTCACACTTAGTTTGTATGTTTAAAGGATATAGAAGATGAGTTGATTCAGTCAAAAAAAACTCGTAGAGGTATATATACACCAAGATTAGAGTACAAAATGATCCATTCAATTGATAGAGTAATTGAACCAATTTGGTAGTGGAAATTGTTGTGGAACACGAAGTGCCTATTACAACAAAATCTACCACACTAGTGCAAAGCATCACTAGGTGACCTAAACAATGTGCAGCAATGGGAGTGTCATCATTGTCACCTTAGTAACTACTACCCTCATGTTAGTGAGGGACACAAACCATTTGGGATTTTGGTTTCCCTTTGTCAATTGGGTGATTAGTTGTGTCATTATTATATCTTTTTCTCTCCTAATTAATGGTGTTACTACAAGAATTTTCAACCCACAATGAGATTTGAGGCAGGAGTGCCCTTTGTCACCCTTGTTTTTTCTCATTGTGGCAAAGGGCTAGGTAGGGCAATGACTAAGGCAAAAGTTTCAGGAAATATTAAATGTATCAAGATGGGGGATACTTTGAATCTTTAACACTTAGTTTGTTCATGAAATTTTTTTATTTTGTGATGGATCTAGAAGGGACACTAATAAGTTAAAAGAGATTTTAGAATATTAAAATCTAGTCATGCATGTCTAAAGGATATAGAAAATGAATTGATTCAGTCAAAAAAACTGGTAGAGGTCTATATACACCAAGATTAGAGTATAAAATGATCCATTCAGCTGAAAGAGTAATTGAACCAATTTTGTGGTGGAAATCGTTATGGAATCCAAAGTTTTTATTACAACAAAATCTAGCACACTAGTGCAAAGCCTCACTAGGTGATCTAAACAATGTGCAACAATGGGAGTGTCACCACTGTCACCTTAGCAAATACTACCCTCATCTTAGTGATGGAAACAATCCAATGTAAGGGAGGATTCCCAAGTAGATCTCGATGATCAAATAACCCAATCAAATTAAGCTAATCACCCCCTAAGGGTTCTATAATGGTTCACCACCAACAAATAAGGTTAATATTAAGATTCAAGGTGGATTTATAAGTAATTTACATATTTTAGTTCAAAGGGTCGTATGACTCTTCTAGAGGTTTAGGCCAACCAATAAAAGCTAAGAGAAGGTCCCCAAATACATACAATCAAGAAATCACATGTTTGACGGAAAATTATCTTCTGCGGATAGAAGTGAACTCCTAGATCTAGTGGCTTGATCTAGAAACAACATAAACAAAAGACTTGTGCTTTCCTTAGATAAATTAGAATAGGGAGGAAAGACTTACCTTGAGTCCAACGAAATTTCTCCTCTTTGCCTTGCTTGTGAACTTTAGCTCCAACACCAAACGCTATAAGTGAAACCCGCAAAACAGTTATAAGAAGCATGAGAACTACAAGATACAAATAGCATAGACTAATATATCTAATCAATGGGTTAAGAAGGCATTGAAATACATATACATCAATAGACACAAGTATATGAAAACAAATCATTTTGTATTAATGAAATGTAGGAGAAGATTACAACCCTTTTACAAATCTTGAGCATGTAGATGTATCCCACCTAACATGTCCTTCCTTCGCCACAAAGCAAGCCTTCAATCACAAATCAAGGATGGTAATGGATCCTTAGGTAAAAGTAGAAGCATTAGGGCATATCTAAGAGTCTCCAAAAGCCAACCCAAACTCTATAGGAGGTAGTGAATTTATAGGGTAAATAGGGTAGTTTAGGTTTTACCAATCTAGGACCTAGATCCACATATGAGGGAGGATAAGCTCTAGGGATAAGAGATAAGACCTCTAGGATAGGAATTTGATATCTTAATCAATATCAAATGGTTAAAACCATCTTATAAGCTTCTGGAAAGAGAAGATTCAGAAAGAGAAGATTTGTAATCATTTTTTAATTTTCCTGAAATTCTATAACCATCGCACCTAGAACAAGGACAACATGCACTAGTTAATGCAAGTGCCTAGTTACATGTAACTAGTGCAGGGTGTGTTGGGGCCAAAACTAGTTTTTTAATTTGATTAAAGAGATAATGCTTAAGGCTTTGCAAGAGGATGATCATAAGGTGTCAAGGGTGTTGATTGATTTGGTTTCAAGGGCGTCTGAGCAGATGTGACAAAATGACGTGTAACATATTGCCCCCTAAAGTACAAAGTTTGAAGAAGTGGCTGAGGACTAAAGTGCTTTACTTTGTGACAAGCCTGGATCAAGAAAAGGTTGGTTGAGATCATCATTTGTTACAATACATAATCATCATGATATCATTGTTGAGGCAATCATACCCATACTCAACCTATAAGCTAATATTACATGCACAATGATAAAAAAATCTCATCAACTGATGAATAATGGTGGATCCATGCTTGGATGATTTTTTGAATGATCATA
The DNA here is from genome assembly GCA_000404065.3 of Pinus taeda. Taxonomy (NCBI): domain Eukaryota; kingdom Viridiplantae; phylum Streptophyta; class Pinopsida; order Pinales; family Pinaceae; genus Pinus; species Pinus taeda. The sequence continues at coordinate 42,855 of APFE031171922.1, read as the reverse complement.
GCCATAATATTTTATGATCTGTTATGAATCCTGAAAGCGCAGCCTAGATGGATGAAACTAGATCTAGGGTCTTCTACCTTATCACTTGATAGTACAAGTCTAGCCATGTGAATAAATGAGTTGGAGTCGAACATGGTAGACACCATTTGATTATCAACCAATGATGTAAGCCATTAACATATGTGAGAGGAACCACTGATAATGATAAAGGCCCTCAAGGTACTACAATACAATTTATGTAGTGTGAATATATGAGTTGAAGTCAAAGACCAATGATGGGAGCCTATCGCTGAAAGCGAGGAAACTTTCCATTGAGGTATGCAATTTCTAATGTTATTAAGGGAGTTTCTAAGTAAATTTCGTGGATAATGTGTTGATGTCAATAGGAAGCGACTCGTTGCAAGAGGGTCTTAATGTATGCCCCATCAATGACAAGAAATGGGTATCAAAATTTGAGACAAAATGTAGTGATGTCAAACTGGATTAGGAGAGGAAGACATGAAATAAGGCTTAACGTATTGTAGCAGATGCCAACTAAGGGTGGATTTTCTCTTGAGCATATTAGCGACACTGAATGGATTCAGCAACATTGACTCAAAGTCCTATGATGAAGGTTTTCATTAAGGTGTAATCAACAAAGAGACAAGCAGATTCCCCAACCCAAAGCAGCCATGGAGATGAAGTGAAAGAGTGTCATGTTCAAGAGTGAATCACTTCCATTAATAGGTAAAATACCTTGTTTCCCCAATTTCCCAAGCCTGGCCAATACCTCTTTATTTTTGACAATATTGAGGAGGATAACATGTGCTTGATCTATAAGTTCATATTTTGGATGAATCCTTATGAGTACTTTTAACTAACCCTAAGAAGGAGTGCTTCAGTCTCATCATGCTTAAAGAGTCCATCGTTGTTTAGTAATTTTACAAGTCTAAAGAAGGCATAACTCAACTCCTTTTTCATATTTAGGGAATTTGAAAAAGAGGCGAAAAAGAAAACTCCAAGATGTTCCTTTTCGCAAATTTAGTCCTTTGGGCTTGAAAAGGCATAAAACAATACCTAGGAGAACCTTCTAGTCATGTTCAACTAGAGTATTCCTTTTTCATAAATAGTCTATCCCATTTTGGAAAAAGGTTAAACTTATATTGGGTAGACATTATTTCATTTACTTTAACGAGTTTGGAAAGACAAGTGCTTGATAATCTTTTCATGTTTTGGGATTCTAAAAAGAGGTGAAAGAGAACTCGAGGGGGTTCATCTTTCATAGATTTAACAAGCCCGAAAAAGTGATAAAAGTGTACTCATTCATCAAAATGACTTGTATTAATTTATAATATGCATTACATTCTCCAATTACCATTTAACCTGCCCAGAACACCACAAAAAGCTTAAAAATACATGATACATGGTAAAAAATAGGTCAAAATATTAAAATAATAACCAATTTGACCATAAAAAGTGAAAATTTAATTCATTTCTTACCATTTTCATTTGTACCAAGTTGAGTGAGGTATGAGTGGGTCTTTGCCTTCAATATTCAATAGTTGATTGTGGTTAATCTGATGGACCATTTTCAATATCGTCAATACCAAGTAAGAGATCTATCTTTTCTCTTCATTTTACGATTTCCAATTCTCATTTCATACATTTTTTAAGAGAATTTTTGAGTTTTTAGGTTTAGAAAATCACCCTCATCCCATCACACCCCTCCTATATCATGAGGTGCGATGGGTAAATAAAAATAAGACTAGGAAAGGTGACCCAATGCACTCACCAAAGGGTGAGTGCAATGGATCGCTTTGTTTAAGAACATACAGTGTGATGGGCACAAAGGGTTTTAAAATATTTGATTTTTGAATGAATTTTCTCCCAAAAATTTTCAAATTGTTGATCTTATGTGTATTTTCATGTAATTTTGTAGATAATCACTAGAGAGAAATGGCTTTGACCTGGAGAGAAAGAGAGCATGAGGCCTAAGACATGGTTGCTGCCAATGACATAACAACAATTTAGGATTTAAGAAATTGTGGGCTTCTAAAGTTTTTCATGATTCCAGGCACGAGGGCCTAGTTAGAGTTACTGGAGTATTTATCCAGATGCTGGGACACACAGGGCCAAAATTTTAGGTGTGGGGCACATATTGTAACGATAGATGTTGAGGACATCTACTTCCTAACAAGGTTGTCATGGAGAGTAGCTCCCATTTCGCTATCTGGATTTAGGAGAGGTGGGGAGACAGTGAAGGATTACATTGTTTTTCATTGTCAACCTTGTGGAGAAATAACTAAGGATTGGAAACTTGAGATCAAGGATGTTGTACGGATTCCCCTTAGGACAATACTTTTCACTATTACTCGATTGGCTGATAGTGTTGCTTTATACTTAGCCGCCAAGTCCCATATGTAGTATGCCTTAGAGTGCTTGGAGCCCACTGTATTTAACTAGTGTGAAGGGGTTCTATTCAACCTAAAGGAAAAACTCAATCAGGCAAATACAGGACGACTAAAGAACTTCAGATATGGTTCTATCATTATATCCTTTTCCTTAGAGAGGATACCATTACTTTGTCCTTAGCGGATATCTTATGAGTTTCCAGGACTTAGAGTGCCTTGTATGAGGCAATGGGTATATCTGATGTCTCGTCGCGGGGAAATATCTACGATGAGTTTTAACCCTAATTTCTTCATACAACTGCAAAAAGAACTAATTATGATCTAGGACTACACATATGCTGGAGTTGATTTCCATAGAGACTGTTGGGCTAATTTATTACCACAAATTAACACAAGTATTTCATTATCAATCCAGGTTTGTAAAACTTCGAGGCATGTCCAAAATATGGATATCAGACGTAGTCAAGATTAGAAAATAAAATATAATGAACTAAGGAAATACATTTTATAAATATAAATCTAATTAAATAATTTCTAATTCACTGATGCAATATATGTGAGATGAAGTGGCTCCTAACTTAGGAGACCCATTTGTGTCCTTCTTCTACAATATTACTTGATGAATAGAAATAAAAAACCATTAATTGACAACAGCTTAAGATGCACAAATAAATAATGAAAGAGGCTCCTAACTTAGGAGATCCTTGATATTCCTCATCACAAATTCATTCATCATAATGCTATTGTTAGAAAATTGGAATTGAATAAAACTAATTGAAAGCAAGAAAGATGAACTCTAGTTTTTATTCATTAATCCAATAGAAGGAGGGTTCAACTTGAACACCGGATTGTCCCTTCATATAAAAATGATAAATAAATTAAGATTCATCAGCAATCATAAATCATCATACATCAAATCAAGTAAGAAAATCTAAAGCAAAACAAGTAAACAAATATAAAGCAACTAGTTTATGAAAATAAAGCTAGTTTAACAATGAAGTGTACTTAGCTTGGAGTGGGGGGCCTCACCCTTGCTTTGCACACTTGAAGAGATTATGAACTATTGCAACTTCAGTCAATCATCCACACCATTGAACAACAAAATGAAGGTAGAACATGTTCCTCAAATTAACTTCAAATATTCAGATGTCTTAACATAAAATTATACAAATTTTATATACATAAGCCTTCAAAGTTTTGGCTTAAATAGAAGATTATGAAACAAACTGATCTAAAGTATCTCTAACAACTATATCTATCCATATCCACCTATCCAAGTCGGACTCATCCAACTTATCACTAAAAATATGGAAAATCCCATGAAGTCATAAAACTGCCCTATTTCCTGGGGATTTTCTGAATGACTGGTCCTGTTTGACCAGCTTTGACCGGGCTTGATTAAGCTTGGTTTGACCAAACCAATAGGAGTTAGTTCAGTTCTATTTCCCAAGCTTTCCATAAATGCATCCATCTCATGCCTAGGTGTCCTGCAAATATGACATCCATATAGCTATTACGAGAATTTCTGATTCTGTCCTAAAATGCACTTAAAATTCATTTTTCATAAAAACTTCTAAAAATTGAAAAATTAAATTTAAATACCTAAATATGCATAAATACACCAAAATGAGGTGGATGTGATGGTAAATTGATGGAAAATATAGAATTTAATTATGTTTTCTTAAGCAAAACTGGACCAAAAATGAGGGTCAACATCTCCCCCTTGCTGATTCACAAGCATGTCCTCATGCTTGTTTCTTCCTCTTGGATCTTCTGACCTCTGTTGTGAATCTTGTGCCTGACCCTGATGCTTCTTGTTGTGCTGCCTCTAAAAGATAATCTATGCCCTTGTTGTGTTCTTCCTTGTAAATAGTAGTTTTGACCTTATGTTTCTCATATTTGTTTTTCCACATGTTTTTATTCTACTCTCTTGCATAATATATGATGATAGTTTGTGTATTTACATGTGATGCAAATGTCTATCCAATAAATAATTGGTTAACACATATGTTTATGTATTAAGACTCTTAGGAACATGTTGTAGAAAATCTTGTAGATTCACAAGCTCATGTAATGTACTAAAGCACAAGACAAGAATCTACTTCTACTTTCAACCAACGGAAGGCAATCAATCGATGAAAATATATGAAAAAGAAGAAGATAAATCAATGGCACATAACACAAGATGTATCTAGGGAAAGCCACTACTCAAAACCCCGCTATCTATATTGCATGTATTAGAAATATTAGTGAAGATACAAATATTGTTATCGCTAGAACAATTCTGCACAAGTATGCTCAACTCTCTTAGCTCACAAGCTAGCTCAAGCCAAATCCTTAGCCTATTTAGAAACTCTCCAAGCCCCTAATCTCTTGCGTAATTCCTAGGATGAATAGCTTGTATTTAAAGGGAATTCATGCTTCCAAAACTGCACAATCCAAACATAGGTTCTTCTTTGATTGCATGCATGATATTTACAACTCAGTAAATCACACAACTGATAGTACACTGTCTCTACACTCTAGTCTCAACTAGGTCTTTCTGAGAATCGACATGCATGAGTTTCTGATGAGGGAATCTTCAGTTAACTAGAGTGACACTTGTGGATGCACTAGTGCACCGACTGACTAATAACTCTTTATTAGTTCCACAAACAGTTTGGAACTAATTTAATTGAACATAACTCAGTAAATTGAGTTATCTAATTACAACTCACAGTTAAACTCATCCTGGACCCCTAAAACTTCGAGAGAACATATACATGATTTTAGAAAGACTTCCAACTCGAAATTCCTAAGCTAATTAAGTTAATTAAACTTAATTAACTATTTACAAGTTGCTATGAGAATATAATTCAATTTTAACTCTGAGTTTAATTCAAGGACAAATTAAACTGGAATTTCTTGTTGCCTTTTCTCGACACATGTTGATATTAGATGTAATCAAAATGTCATACTAAGAGGCGAACCCTTAAAAACATATGTAGCAAAGTTGGACTTCGTACTCAATAAACATTATTTAAATGTTATACTACAAGTTTTGAACCAATTATGACAACTAAATGGTGAATTCCATGTGACATAACATCAAATATAAATTAAATAATCACGCTATATTCAACAATGTTATTAGTAGAATGAATGTCTTTCGGATTACTGACCAAATACTAATGATGTGAGTAATCCGAAAGACATTCATTCTACAATATGGATCATAAAAGCCTTAGTTCGAACAATGTTATTAGCCTTGCGGCTGATACGAATCCCTTGTAGACTCGCTAACTTGTCATCAGCAGCATAGATTTCCCATGTTGCAGAAGAAAGGTTCCAAGTACTATGACTAACACCATCAACATAACCAACATATAATTGAGGGAACACTGACATCTACAAATCAAATGAAATTCAAGATGAGCAGAGGTAGTAGAAAACTCTAGAAAGCCACAATGTAAACACACTAACTAACTTGTACAGTATGTACATAGTAACTATGCAGAAGAAATCTAAGCATAGTATTTTTTAGATACAACCCATTTCGGGGTTGCACGAAGGGAATTCCATCAAATTCAACCAGTTCATAGGCCCCTTTTTCTAGCACACACTTAAGTATATACAAACCTAACCATAATGGTTCGAACCTCCTAGCTCCTAATTTATCAACTTTTTGATCATATAAAAGGACTGGGTCACCTTCCGAGAAGGCATGATATTTAACATTCTAGTCAAATTATGCTCTGACATGTTTTTTGTGAGCCTCATTGGCCATTGTCGCATCGCGTTGGGTCTCATCTAGGCAAGCTAGGTGCACAAAACATTCTTATTTTGCGCAAGTTGCGAGAAGAAGCTTTATGGATAGTTTTAAGGATGGAATCTCAAATTTGATCGAGAGAACTGCTTCTAGACCATACACCAACTAAAAGGGTGTGAATCAAGTTTTTGTTCGGACAAATGTTTGGTATGCCCATAAAGAAGAAAAAATAATGGTGGGCCAATTCAGCTTGTGAATCCCTACCATGCATTGGAGCATCGTTTTCAAAATCTTATTAATGGCTTATACTTGCTCATTAGCTTGTGGATAATATGGAGTTGAGCGATCATGTTGAAAACCCAACTTGGCGGTAAGTTTAGACATTATGTAATTTCGAAAATGTTTGCCAGGGTCTGTAACGATGGCTTGGGGCACACCAAATCTAGCAATAACATGGTTAAAAAGGAACAATGCGATTTTTTTTTATGTTGTTGTCAAAGGTAGGCATCACTTCGACCCATCTGGTAAAATAATCTACAACAATGATAATGTAGCCATGCCCCCCGGTCGAATGAGGGTTACAGGTCATGAATTCAATACCCCATTTGGAAAAAGGACAAACGACAATAACTAGATGCATAGGAGCAAGTAGAGCACGAGCTTTTTTTATTAAAAATCTAACATGCATGACATTTCTGGATTGCTAGAATACAATCTTGAAACATGGTCAACCATACATAACCAACATGTAAAATATTTTGGGTGATCACATAGCCAGACATGAGTCCACCACATGCTCCAACATGACAATCATTCAAATCTTTCTCGTCCTCGTTAGGAGTAAAACAATGTCAAGAAATTGAATCAACACCTCGGCGGTAAGGGTGTCACCAATTATGATGTATTGGTGTGCTTGGTATTAGATTCAAGGATGATCAAAATGAGTAGTATCATGCCAAAAAGTTTGGATCTGGAGATAAATGATGATATATCCATACCAAGGATAAGAAGAATCAATCAGAAACAACGTTTTATCTGGAATAGAATCATCAACTATTGGTTCTGACTTAGAGGAGGGAAGGTTGCAAATCAGTTAAACGTAGACTAAAAATTTCTTTGATTTGGACTTGATGAATAAATTGAATTCATGGAGGATAACTATCCCTTTTGAGTACTTTCCCCCCAGTAATTGACGTAATAGAATGTAATTCATCGGGTTGCAATAAAAACGTACAATATTCTTTCGAAGTAGGTTATAGTGGTGAAATCTTTGAACAACTTATATAGATGCCAAAGCTAACTTTTCGACGTGTAAATACTTGTCTTCAATCTCAGTCAAGTTTTGGCTTAAGTAATATATGGGGTGTTCGTCTCCTATGCCATCTTCTTGTACCAAAACCATTGTCATTTTGGTAACTGTCGTAACTAAATAAAGGAAATAGTATCATTGATATTTAGAAGGATATAACAAAGATGCACACGCTAATACTTCTTTTAAAACATCAAAATCTTTTTGAGCAATGTGATCCCAATTGAAGGGAACCCCTTTTTTCAGTGAGTGAGTAAATCCTTTTGTAATTTTTGCGTAGTTAGGAATGAATCTTTGTAGAAAGTTAGGCTTCCCTTGAAGGCATTGTAATTGAATGAGTGATGAGGGAGTAGGCAAATCAACAATTTCCTAGACTTTCATAGGATTGACATGGATCCCATGTTTGGAAACTATGAATCCTAGAAGTCGACCATATTGGACACAAAACGCACATTTGTGTGGATTTAACCTTATGTTATAATGTTGGGAGCACAAGAAGATGACTCTGAGATGCATCAGATGATCTTCACTATGTTTAGAATGGGCAGGAAATTCATCGAAATAAGGTTGCACTATATGCTTGATATCATGAAAAGCATAGTTCACTGCCCTTTGGAAAGTTGTGCCAACGTTCTTCAGACCAAAAGGAAGTTTACGACAGGAAAACATATCCCATGTGCAAATTAAGGCAGTATTATGTTGGTTCGATGGTAGTATGTTGATCTGATTGTCACCCGAGAAGCCATCCATAAATGGAAAACTTTCACTTTCAACACAATCGTCAACTATTTGGTCGATGAAAGGTGTTGGGTCGTTGTCCTTGGGACAAGCATGGTTAATATCCTTTTATTCAATGCATACTCGAATTGTACATTGTTTCTTCATAACAAGAACAATATTCAAAAACTAATCGATTAGAGGAACAACATAGATAAAACTATCACACAAAAGTTTTTCAGATTCTGCTTTTATGGCAACAAATTTCTTTTGGTGAACCAAACTTAAACGTTGTCGAACAGGTATTAACATCCTCACAGGTTTTAATCTCGTGCACCACAATATTTGGATCTATGCCTGACATCTCTTCGTATGTCCAAGCAAATACATCACAAAATTCTTGAAAAATGTCCTTATAAATCTTAATCTCATAGGGAGAACAAGATGCGATAATATGGACATTTTCAACAACTCCAGGTTCGATAGAAATATCGAGGGGTATGGTCTCCTTGATGTTTTCCATTCTTCTCCATATTTACCTCATGAACAAAGATAGAACCCCGAAGTGACTCAGTAAAATTGGGTGAATAAACATATTCAATATTATTCTGAAGGATTTCAGGCAAAGAGGATCGATGATGATTATCGTCCCATGGAGTTTCATCTGGTATCATGATCTCCATGATGCTTTCGCTGGTTGAAAGGGTCAAAATGCAAACTTGAACCTTGGGAATGATCAACCCAATTTACTAAGGCATCAATATTAGGATTTTTCGAACATGCCGAGTAAATGGCTTCATATTCTACTCAATGGGACTGAGTGACATATGGTCGGCAAACAAGTCAATGTTAGAGTTGTCATGTACTATCCAGGGATCAAATGGAATAGTAAAAGACGAAATCATATTAATAGAGGCAATCAGATTGGGAATGTCAGGAAGAGGGAGCATGAAAATTCACATTAAGGATGAATCTTTGAGAAATCCTATCCCAACATGCTAATAAGGGTGTGGAGATTCACCTACAAGTGGGATTCTCCCAGTGATTTGGGAATTAGTGGCGAAAAAGGCAAGCTTATCTATGGCCATAATGGCCCCCTAGTTAGGGAAATCAGTCATCCTAAAATAGGTTGAGACCACGACTTCCATGATATAAACCCATATTAATCCCAAGAAGAGGTTATAATCTACTGACACTATTTTTCCAACTAATTATACCTATAATAAATTAAGGATCCAGTAAGGTTTAAATCCTATCCCATCAAAAGCTTCGAGGGTGGATGGTGATTGATTAAGTTATGGAGAACGAATGGCTTTCCAACATGGAAGCGACATGATGCAAGTTGAAACACCTTCATCCATGATTGTGTGATGGATAGTGTAACAACCTCCTCTCTCATCTACCCAAGTAACCGACCAACCGGGGTAAACATGTGACGAGAAGTTACTATGATATGATTCAACCTCCCAAGTCACGTTAAGGAAGTGGAAACGGCAAAAATACACCATACAAACCTTCCACAACAACAACAAGACTCTCAAGAACCATCCCTACCTCTCAGGTAACTAGTCCCTGAGTCCCACTGAGTTTTTTGACCAATTAACCCCCAGACTTTCCCATGATATGGGTATGCTAGTGTCCAAAGGGCTCTGCACGCTCCCACAACATTGCATGTCAGCATCCAGGACCATTTTGCTCAATGTTGTGCTAACATCCCTGAGATTTGAGCCACTTTTTCAGGTCTAGAGACCAGGTCATTTCCCATAATTGAATGACACCTTCAAAACATAAAGATAACAAGGGAATGATGATACGAATGCAATTACTTAAACAATCCCTTGATTGGACCCCTACTAGCCATGACAGGTATTTCATCAAACATATCACAAATATGTAATCTACAGGTGTAGACAACAAATCTAAGCATATGGGTCTCATACTTATCTAAGAATCGCTAAGAAGAATTAATGCCTCAACACATTAGCTGTAGTTTCATCCATTAGGCCATTGACACATTGTTCATTCATTTACAAGTAGAAACATGATGAGATCCATACATAGCCACTGTCATAACACATATTCATAACTAGCATAATAACAACAGAAATACCAAGGAAACAACAACCATATAATCCACATATAAACCAATATAATATTCATGAGATAACAAGGAGAAATAACCTTCTAATAATGATGCAAAAGCCAACCTGGTATGGGACTACCACGTTCCACCCGACCGTAGACATGGACGAGCTAAATCTCTCTTTAGCCAGTCATATTTGTGCCATATTCCAAGCATGAATGTGGGATCTCATAAAACACGTTAATCAAAACCATCTAGGGCTTCCAGAGGCCAACCACCTCAATCCATCAAATAGTGATTCCACCTCACAGTCAGACATCACAAAATAATCATCAGATTGGTCTCTGCCCAAGCCTTCCAGGGCTCGAGAGTGTTTGTTCCAACCAAGGCTCGAGGACTAGTAACTCAACCCACAACTACCGTTGGGCTCCAGAGCATTTTTCCAACCAAGGCTCTAGGAACTAGTAACTCAACCCAAGCTAAAGGAAACATGAGAACCAACAAAAAAAATAAAGAATTAAAACCACAACACCATGTCTATCTAGGAAATCGAAAGGCTAGGCAAATCCACTGTCAATCTAGGCATTCCTCCATTCCAATGACGGATCATGACCAATAAACCACATGCATGCCAAAACTTGTGAGGAAAACATACATGCAACTCGGTACTTGCAAGCCAAACTCGCTGTAGAAATTGATCCCGATGTCCTCTTCCGCTTTCCTGCTCTTCCTTTGCCTTCTTTCTAAAAAGCTCCATGTATGCCACACTCCTCCAAGAGTGCTCCAAGAAACTCTAAGTGCCCAAGAGTATGAGAGAGAGAGAGAGAATAGAAGAGAGCTTAAACAAAACCTGTCAAAGCTTTACAACTAATCCTCTATTCTCTTCAATTTACATTATTTTCCTTCAATCTCCTCCTCACATGCAACCTGTGACCTTTCACCTTCCTTTTCTCCTAATTTCATTATTTTCATCAATAAAATGCCAAATAAATGCTTGTTGCCTTTTCAAATCCTTTGCCATTGCCTTTGCCAATATCCTTAGCCATAATAAACCGAATTTCCACCCCACTATGATGTTTTTCCCACCATTCAACTTGGAATACATGTCCTATGACCATGGCCTTATATATTTTTACATGGATTTTTAACTAGGGTTATTACAAGTAGTTTTACTTATAACGACAACTTGAATCATGAAATATCGTTGGGGCGAAAGTTTAGGAGTATGGTTCTTATGGTTAAATACAACAATATTCAAATTTGAAGGATCTACTCCTCTAACGTTGCTAGTAAATATTTCTTTTGGGCAGGGAAACTCTGACACGTCGAGAGTTGACATGGCAGAAGGAGTATGATCTAAATCCCCAAATATGTTGTAATTTTTTGTAACTATTGCATGAGGGTTAAAAGCTGACTTATGACTAATCCCTTTAGGAGGTTTGATAATCAATTCAACAATCGGTTTTTCTATCTAGAGAGGACCAAAGGTAGGTTGAGTAGAGATGGCAGGTTGTTCATCATTATTTCCATTCGAAGGATTCAAATCTCCATAGTCCTTATTCCTTGTAGCCACCAAGACACCATTCTTATTGCTAATAATAGTTAACATCATCACCTGGGAAGAGGAAGATGGATTTTATGCAACCGTATTTGTCTCCTAGTTTGGGAAAGGGTTTGTCAAAACAACAGGTGTAGTGGATGCAACTTTCAAAAGCCTATTGATCTCTACATGAAGTGGACAATCTTTCTTGAAATGTTTGTCATTACAAATAAGACATGTTTAACGAAGCGTTCGCTTCTCGTCAGGAGACTGAGTCTTTTGCTTTTCTTATGGAGGGTTCTCTTGCTTATTTTTCCCTTCGCCCTTTTTCTTACCTCTAGGTCGTTGCAATTTGCTATTATTGGATTGAACAATTTTTATCATCGAAGTACTCACAAGAGTAAGATTGGGAGGGTTTTGATTGGTCACAGTGGGAGCAAAATTCGAATTAGTTTGATTAGAATGTTTGATCGTTGACTGTTGACCAACATAACTAATCACGCCATCAACATCATGTGATTCCTTCGAAGGAGTAGGTGGAATAGTATGTAGGGGTCACAGAACATTGGGTATATTGTTATAGAGCATGCCACATTGGGTATAAATCAAATCTAGATATTGAGCACGAGCAATGACTTGATATTCAATAACAAGCCCGCCTTTAGAAACATCCTCAGTTATAAATGGCAACAAAGATTTGATAAACCATTCTACCAATAACTAATCAGGAATGTAAGTTTTGACCAATTGACATCGACACCTCCATTCATGTATATGATTTATTATGTGGGCGGAGTCAGACTATTTCAACGAGGTCAAAAGCCTGGATTCAGTTTCATAATGAATGCGAAATTGAAAATGGGTAAGAAACGTGGTTGCCAAGGCATTAAAGTTGTTGAATGAAGCTCCTAGTAATTTAATATACCAGTTAATTGTTGTACTAGTAAGAGTTACTAGTAAGAGGTTCAATGCACCAAAAAAGGTTCCAAACAATGATTAGTAGCTATGTGGTACTAATGGACCACCATACAAATGAGTTTCTGGTGAAGTTACAAACATAGAAGTTGCTACAACTTCAGTTGACTCACTCATGATAATAGACACGTGTTGAGAGACCGTCGTTGACTTAGTCATGGTTAAACTTATCAAAGGAGTTTGTCGAGGGAAATTCAAAGGTGAACTAAAACAAGGAGTCCTAAGTGAAGGAGCTTGCATTTGAGTATGAGGGGTAAGTGATATGTATATGAAACTGCTTGAGGTTTATGTAAAATTACAAGTGATTAAATTTGAGTTTTTAAGGCCCTTATGTCAAATTCATAAACACAAAAACATGAAATTAAAGTTAAAAAATTGTAGAATATTGCAGACAACACCACCATAACAGTAAACATAAAACAACAAGTGATGAAGGAGTTCACCCGTCCTGGGCTGCGTCTCCTGGTCCAGCTTCCAATGCTTGGGCCTATATCATTATGCTCATAAAAATAGTGATTACATCAAGTTACAGTGCTAAAATGGCTTCAGTAACAGCTCCAATGGCTTCAGAGCTATCAAAACCCTTGTCTAGCCTCTTTGTTCTCTAAAAAAGGCCAAAAATTGAGAAAGTTATGAGCTCCCCAAGTTTTGCTACTAGTCGACCTACAAATTTGCTAAGTTCGGCTAATCACCCTACAAATCCACCCCCTTTTTCCGCTAATTGGGCGAAAAATTGGCAAACCGCCGGCACAAATTGTGGGACCGTTAATTTCTCCATTAACTCATGTGCACATCGGTGGTCACATGGGCACTCCACGTGCCCTAGGGTTGGCCCTCGTGGTCTAGCTCCCCTCCGTATCAACCCTTGGTCTCGGCACTATGGTCGCATGACCAATGTTTAAGGTTGGGGGGCCGAGGCTAAGCCTTGGCCCCTAGTCCCGCCCCTGGTTTGTGTGGGCACGGTGACTAGGGCTGGGGCTAGGCCTTGGCCCTTAACCAATCCTCTGCCCACATTAATGTTTAAATACATATTCAGTGGGTCCTTTTAACAAGGCCCACCCATAACATGTTGGTTATGGTGGAGATTAGTTGGAGGCAGGTTCTATGTTCGAATCCCATGGAGGTTAATCTGACCTACACACAAATTTTTAGTGGCCACGGAGGTGCCATGTGGCAGGCTCTGGCTAGGCCACATGGCAACCTCCCGTTGGTCCACATCACCAACGACAAACTAACCAATAAGAAATCGCCAACTCAGCACCAATAAGATTCTGACAAGTAACGTGATGTCATTGGCCCTTTGAACCTAGTCATTTTGCCAAATCAGCAGGCCTAATCATCATGCCACATCAACAGTACAAATTGCTGACTAGGTAGTCATGCACAAAATTTTCCCTGTTTTCCAAATCAATCAGAACTCATTTCCAGGAGCATACAACGTCCATTTTCCGTGAAACGAGTTGCAACAGATTCAGGAAGACGAGATCTAAGCGTTCATTCAAGTTTCACTCCAATCTGACAACTTTCAGTTTTGAGCACCAGATCACTCCTCCCCACTGGAAGCTTTTGGACCCCAAAATCTCTTTCATTAATTAAAAATTAGATGAGGGTACAAACCCCTCACCTTCAAGTCTCAATCCACTGGAATTTTCTTGAATTCAATAATTTGAGATTTTCATGAAAATTGATCTTTTTCCTTGATTTTGGAGACCTTGTCTTGCTGTTGTAGATACCATCTTGCAGAAATTTCCCGAATAAGAAATTGTCCTTGAAGGAACAAACATATTCCATTCTTGGTTGTCAATCAAAGGAAACGCAATCAACTTGAAATATTTCTCGCCTCAAATAGTGTTGACATGACGATGTTTAGCTTGTCTTGCCTTGTTCTTGGCTCGACTCTTGACCAAGTGTTTTCACTATCACCATGCACCATTTTGAAACCCCCAAGAAGAACTTGTGGAACCTATACCTTCTTTGTTAAATTTCTTTTGCACTTGCTCTTTGACCTTTTTACTCTTTAGCACCAGCATCTTGTTCCCATCACTATTCAACAATGATGTATACTGCTGCAATTTTTCCTCATCTTGTTTACCTCTTTTAGGAGGTGTTAGACTCTGTCTCATGTCAGTGTGAGATTGATTCTTCTTCAAAACCCTGTTTTGAAGAAGAAATCATTAAATGTGTTGTTTTAGAATATGTAATTTATTCTCCAGCTCTTTAAACGACAGCGACTTCAAGCTCCTGTCTCTGCAAAAGCAAAAACAGAAGAAAACAAAATATCATCAGTAATCAGAATTAAAGCAAGTTACAAGCAGGTGATGATGGATGGCCAGGAATAATGAGTGTAAGGGTTTTTTGAACTTGATGGTATGTATGATCATCCAAGCTTGCTTATGGCTGGAGACACTTGTCAGTTACTAGAAATACAATGCCATTCAAAACTTGCTGCTCGTCGTATTCGACGCCCCAAGAAGGGTGGCAAAGGTGATGGGTCAGATGATAATGGAGAAGTTATAGCAACTTTAGACTCACGAATGGGATTAGAATCTCCATTGCTGTGGTTGCGGGCAGATCCTGAGATGGAGTACTTGACACAGATACAAATCCATCAACCTGTGCAGATGTGGATAAGTCAATTGGAAAAGGACAAGGATGTTGTTGCATAACTACAAGCAATTGCAACGTTGTGTAGTTTTCCACGATTGTCATGTTCAATTGTTAATGCTTTGAACAACTGCCTTATTGATTCAAAGGTGTTCTGGAGAGTGAGGATTGAGTCAGCATTTGCTTTAGCAAAAACAGCTACAGAGGAAACTGACTGGGCTGGCCTCATGCATTTAATTAAGCTCTGCAAAAGTCGGCGCTTTGATCCAGATATTGAACTTCCAAGGCCAAACGACTATCATGATTTTTCTGAGTACTTTGTTCTTGAGGTAATGATGTAAGGCAGTTCCAAGTGCAATTGCTATTGTGAGGGGCAGAGATGGAAAAAGTCCACCAGAAGCAATTGATTTTGTTTTGCAGTTGTTAAAGTATAACGACAATAGTGGAAATTCACACTCAGATGTATATTGGCTAGCAACACTTGTGGACTCGATAGGCAAGATTAAATTTGGACAACAGAGTATTCAAGCATTTCTGTCACTCTTAAAGCGAATAAACTCTCTTTTGCAATTTGATAGATTGATGCCAAGCCATAATGGAGTCTTAAACATCAGTTGCATTCGTACTTTGACACAAATTGCATTGAAATTGTCGCACTTTGTACCCATGGGACGCTTGGAAGAACTTATAAAACCATTCCAAGACGTTCAAATCACGCCATGGCAAATTCGTTTGGAAACAATTAAGGCACTGATTGCTCTTGAGGCACATAAAAGTGGCCTTAATGGTGGACGAGCTCTCATAGCAAATGAAATGGGACTGGGAAAGACTTTGCAGGCTATTGCTGTTGCCTCATGTCTCAAAGATGCTTGGCCAGTTCTTGTTATTATTCCATCTGCATTGCGTTTACGGTGAACATTAATGATTGAGCAATGGCTTTAGATCCGTTCATCTGAAATATTGGTGGCCATGTCACAGTGGGCAGGGTCAAATATTGGGAACTTCAATATTGTGCAGACATCTAGTAAACAGATTATTCAGTTGGATGGTGTTTTTAACATAATATCATATGAAATTGTATCGAAGCTACAAGAGATACTAGTGAACAGTGATTTTAAGATTGTCATTGCTGATGAGTCCCATTATATGAAGAATCCCTAGGCTAAAGGACAAATGCTTGTATTCCTCTTTTCCAGCAAGCCCAGTACAGTATCTTGCTTAGTGGGACTCCTGCGTTGTCCCGGCGTATTGAGCTTTTGAAGCAGCTGGAAGCTTTGCATCCTACTGTTTATAAGGATTTTCACCAATATGGGCCGTTGATTCTTGCTGGTGCAGGAATATTGAAAGAGAAAACATGTACTGCATATCCAGCTGTAAAGCTTAATGTATTGCTTTCTGGTGGTGAATGGTTAGAGCCAGAACCTATAACTACATGTTTCAGAGATGGGAATTTGGTGACAGCAGCAGCTTGGCCTGCACACTCACAATTTATCTCTCAGATCATGGCATCATTGGGAATTAAAGTGTCGTTTTGAGGAGTTGTACACATTGCCTGTAAACTCAATTTCTACTTCGTGTGTATAAAACTACTGTGCTGTAGAGGACCACAAGATATAATAGGTTGCAGTTGCAGTGTATAGTTAATGTATAAACCATATTACTTACGTTGGGAGGGGAGATTTCTCCAAATATTTTGTGATAACATATATCAGATATCCACTTTGTGTGTATGGCATGAACTGCAAAAATTCTCATGCTAAAGTTGGAAATCATTAGAAGCTTCTGAAGACTATAAGCTTTTCTAATTTACCCAATTTCCTCATTTTAAGGAGTTATCTTTTTCTCCCCGGATGTCGACTGGATGCAAATCTTTGCATTTTAAAAAATGGGAACGTGCCTTCAGCAGAAACACGTGTCATGACATTTTGAGGAAGAATAAAAGTCAAAAGCCAAATTTAAATACAGAGAATTATCCCAGCGCAGAAATCGAATTAGTTAGTCTATTTTGGGTCTTCACACTGAAGCGGTTAGGCAATCAAAGGCGATTATGCGGATGAATAGTGGCAATTATGAATGGCTGGATATGTATGCGCTGATCTTTAGGAACTGATGAGTGGCTTACTATTTTTCATAGTCCCAGTTGAAACAGTTTATTTTTTCCTGGATCAGTTTTCTTCTGGGTTGTTTTGTGGTATTAAAAACATCATTTGTGAGTGGAGGAAAAAATTTTGAGTGCTGAGAGGTGTGTAACAGAGCTTCATTGTACAGTTTTTTGACAGAGATTTTTAATGAAATTACACAGCTCTGACTTCTGAGATTCCTGTGGTATGAAAGTTAGCATAAGTTTTTCTTCTGTTTCATAATGTAAACTGTTATGTTTCATTTCACTTCATGATCATTTCTAATTGAACAGATGAAGTGTTAAGGTAGAATTCATCATTTGTATGCTTTGCCTTTAAGTTTGTTCAATATTTAATGTTTTCTTCTGTTTGACAAGGATTCATCTCCTATGCCCTTGTCAGCTCCTCACCAGTCTTGCCATCCCATTTAATCTCAATTTGATGTTAAATTTCTTGCCTACCTTGCCTCAGTTGATAATCTGTGTTTTTTTATTATATTTCTCTGTCCAAGCTGTTACTTTGCCCATGCAGCCCAGAAAAACCTCGTCATTTTATTAAAAACCCCTTTTTATCAATTTACTAGCCTAAAATCAGTTTCTTTTAAAAGTCATCTTAGTCCCTTTTGGAAAACTTTATGCTAAGATAGACCGGAGAGAGCCCTCTCCTGCCCCGTAGGGCTAGCTACGAGGCTAAGTGGTTTGATGTTGCCTTGGAGTTTACCTTTCTCAGCCTGAGGTGAAATTTCAAGCGCTAACAGGAGGCAACATGCTAGAAGCCTGAAACAACGTATTACAACCATTAACAACCTTAATGAAATCATATTTTTCATTTGATGCATTTCCTTGAAAGTCCTCATTCACAATATCTTTATGCTTGAACATTAACAAAGCAAAATTTTGACTTGCATTCACAATTCTCTTCATTTGTCCAGCATGCATAAGAGACAAACTCATCTTCTTACAATGCGCTCTAACTATGTACTCAATTCCATTCTTGAACAAGTGATACTTATTCTCATGGAGATGAAAGATTTATCTCCTGCCATAAAACTATGGGCTTCCCAAAACAATACCAGAAATCTCAAGCGGAACTACATCAAGTTCAACTTCATCAAGAAAGTTTGCAGTGATTGCAAATCTAAGGATGCACTTCCTTGTCACTAGCAAATTCGCATTCTTACATATCCAGCCTAAAGGATAAGGTATTGGATGTGGAATGGTTTCTAGATTTAACTTCTTGACTAAGTCCTCAAAAATCAGATTTGCTTGTGACCTACTATCAAATAGTGTGTCAATTTTGGTATGCTTTGAAACAACTCTAATATGGAAAAGTTCAATTCTTGTTTCATCATCTTAATTATCATTAGAAAAACTTGAAGAACTAGTGCTTGCTATGTTCTTACCTTTCAAACCCATCACTGTAATCTTGGTTTCATCTCCTGAATCAGAACCTAAGTCATGTTCTACAATTGCAGTTGTTTTTTCCTTCTCTTTGTTTTTAAGTTTTTTGGGTCTCATTTTTGGATGGAGTTTCCAACAGTGATCTTCATCATGGCCATTTTTCAAATAGTGTTTGCATGTGAGTTTTTCTTTTTCCATTTTAATAGAAGCATTCTTCTTCCCTTTTCCCTCAAACTTACCCTTTCCTTTTTCTCCATACTCAAGGGAACTTTCACTTTTCTCATCTAAACTGTGTTTCCCTCTTACTTCTAGATGTGTGGCTTGAACACAAACCTCATCTAAGTTTGTGGGATTGAACATGAGAATAGTGTGCCTAAGATAGCTATGTAAACCTCCAATATATTTTAACAAAGTGTCTTGAGATGACAAATTTACACCCAATACTTGTGCTCTTCTTCTAAACTCTTGAGTATAATTTTGAATACTTTGTCCTTTTCCTTGCCTAAAATTCTTCCAGTCCATAATTACTTTCTGCGTATAAGCTAATGGATAAAACTGTCTTCTAAGTGCAACAATAAAATATATCTAAGAGGTTGATACCTTACCATAATTTTTCATATCCTCTTGTGTTTTGGCTTCCCACCAAACCAAAGTAGCACTTTCCAACCTTAATGAAGCCAACTGAATCTTTGTTCCATTATCCTTGATGTTTTGAATCCTACAATATACTTCAAGTTGACGAACCCAATTATCAAGTCTTTCAGCATTCACTTTACCATCATACATAGGCAAATAAAATTTAATATCAAGTTTCAATAAGGGAGTTTTACCATGTCCCTTTGGTGTATGTGGAGGTGTTTGAATAAAGGTTGTTGTGGAAGAGGAAGAAGATGAAGGCGAGGAGGGAGGTGAGGATGATGGTGGTTTGTCACCATTTCCTTTTGAAGGCTTGTCAAAATCTCCTTTTGAAGGTTTGTCATCATCTCCTCCTTTTCCTCCAGAAGAAGCCTCTCCTTTTGAAGGCTTCTAAACATCTCCTTTTGAAGGTTTGTCATCATCTCCTCCTTTTCCTCCAGAAGAACCCTCTCCTTTTGAAGGCTTGGAACTCTCACCCTGCAATCTTGAATTTCTCTCTTTATAGAGAACTTCCACCATTTCAGTCATGTCAAAGAATGCTTTTCTAAAAGCCTTCTCATCCTTTGACATATTATTAGCTCCTATACATTCTTACTTAAGCTTCAGGAACAACTTGAGGTGAAACTTGTGGTGGAGATTGTGGCAAATGTGCTCTCCTTGTCCTTGTCCCAAATTGAGAACCTGTGCCCACAAGCTTTCATTCTCCTCTCTTGAGCTTCAACCTTGTAAGCTTTAGAAACACTTGTAAACAATTAAATCCTCACAGCAACAAAGAAAACCTATGCTCTAATACCAAACTTGATATGTATATGAAACTGCTTGAGGTTTATGTAAAATGGCAAGTGATTAAATTTGAGTTTTTAAGGCTCTTATGTCAAATTCATAAACACATAAACATGAATTTAAACTTCAGAAATCACAGAATATTGTAGACATACCACCATAATAGTAAACACAAAACAACAAGTGATGAAGGAGTTCACCCCTCCTGGGCTTCGTCTCCTGGTCTAGTTTCCAATACTTGGGCCTATATCATTATGCTCATAAAAATAGTGATTGCAACAATTTACATTGCTCAAATGGATTCAATAACAGTTCCAATGGCTTCACTAACAATTCCAATGGCTTTAGAGCTATCAAAAACCCTTGTCTAGCCTCTTTCTACTCCCAAAAAGACCAAGAACTAAGAAAGTTATGAGCTCTCCAAGTTTTTTTGATAGTTGACCTACAAATCCGCTAAGTCTAGCTAACCATCCTACAAATCTGCCCCTTTTTCCACTAACTGGGGTGACAAATTGGTAAACTACACAAATTGTGGGACTGCTAATTTCTCCATTAACTCCTATGTGGGTCGATGGTCACATGGGCGCTCCGCGTGACCTGGGGCTGGCCCCCGCGGTCTAACTCCCCTCCGTATCGGCCCTTGGTCTCGACACTATGGTCGCATGGCCAATGTTTAAGGTTGGGGGAGTCAGGGCTAATCCTTGGACCCTCGTCCCACCCCTGGTCCATATGGGTGCAGTGACGAGCGCTAGGGTTAGCCCTCGACCCTTAACCAAACCTCCGCCCACATTAATGTTTAAATACATATTCAGTGGGTCCTTTTAACAAGGCCCACCCATAACACGTTGGTTATGGTGGAGATTAGTTCGAGGTAGGTTTTGCGATCAAATCCCACGAAGGCTAATCTGACATGTAAACAAATTTTTAGTGGCCATGGAGGTGCCACATGGCAGCCTTTGGTGGGGCCATGTGGCGACCTCCGATTGGTCTACATCACCAACAACAAAATAACCAATAAGAAATTTCCAACTCAGCACTAATAATATTCTGACAAGTGGTGTGATGTCATTGGCCCTTTGAACCCAGTCATTTTGCCAAATCAGCAGGCCTAGTCAGCATGCCATGTCAGCAGTACAGATTGCTGACTGGGCAGTCCTGCACAAAATTTTACCTATTTGCCAAATCGATGAGAACTCATTTCTAGGAGCATACAATGCCTGTTTTCCATGAAACAAGTTGCGCCAGATTTAGGAAGACGAGATCTACACAATTGTTTAGGTGTTGATCCAATCCAATAACTTTCATTTTTTTGAGCATATTTTTGAGCACTGGATTAGTAAGAAAATGATGAGTTTGATAAAGAGGAGTCCCTCTTAAATGGCTGAGAGATGAAGGTCAAGACTCTTTTTCAGTAATTTCCTCAATACTCAAAAGACTGGGTGGAATTTGTCCTCCTTCATGACCGAAATATACCGATTGTGGTTGACACAAAGGTAGAGGAGGAGAAGAAGAAGTCTCATAAGTAGTCAATTTAGGTATCCGAGGTTGTATAACCTCAAGTTGTAAAGTTTATGAATCTGGAAATTGAGGTTCAATGACCTCAGGTTCTAATGTTTCAAGGGCTTCAGTTTCGACTGCGTCAGAGTCACCAGTTGGTAAAAATGTAATTTCGGGTTCAGTACTTATGGGAATTGATGATTTTGGCTGATTAATTTCATATGTGGTTCTGGAAGGGGTAGTTTTCGAAGCACCAGGTTTGGTAGTTTGTGTTTTCTTATTATTACAACAACTAGGTGTTTCCTCTGGAGGTAAAGGAGGAAATCTTTGCATTCTATGCAAACGACGAGGTTGTTGGGGATGTTCTTCCATGATGGATTAATCAATTTTAGAAATTAACAACACAAATAAAACAACAAGTGGTAACTAGGCAAAAGGGTTTACCAACTTATTGTGAACTGGAATATACCATTTCCAATATGTGCGGACAATCTCCCCAATTGTAGTGTTCATCATAGTAAACAAGGTGACAGACTTAATTACTTATGGCAGGATAACAACCTAATGGGGACTTATAAAATATACCTGGAGGTAGATGGAAGTGTAGTCCCTCGTATTGTTGTCTAATGCTTCCTATACGATAGGAAGCATTCTGTACTTTTCATATGGGGAGCGCCATCCGATATACCCGAAGGTATGTGGAGAATGATCGAATATACTTACATATATGGAATATCAACTACCCCAAGAATGCAACACAAACAAATAATGACAACTCATACGTTTAATGACGTCAGAACACGTCTTCTAACCTAGACCTCTATGTGTGTCATTAATGCTCCAAATTCTCCTTAGGTTAATTGAATACATTTTAAAGTTGATCTTCAATTAAGTTTCAATTTTAAGGCTCACAGTACGAATTCACCTGAACTTCCTATTATGCAACTATCATGATGAAAATAACTCTTTTGTTTCAATGAAGATCTCTCTACGAGAAGAAAGAAAGGAACAATGATGCAATAGTAAAAAATGCAGCAAATAAGAGCTTCCTAAGCAGATCTTTCAATGTATTATTCCAATGTAATTCGAAAAACCCTATATGCAATGCAGAAAGGGAGATTTTTCTTTTCTTTTCTTTTTTCTTTTTAAGTGCAATGAAAATGAAAAAGAAAGCTAGATTATTGATCAAAAGAAATCACACAAAAAGTTATGTTTATTCAATCAATAATCAAACTAAGTGTTCACAAACCCTAATTGACAAGAAGAGAGAAAAATCTAATAAACTCTCATCAAAAGGCAAACAAACTCAAATGTGAACACATTGATGGATTTACAGAGACAATGAGTAGTTCAGAGACTCGGGAAAATTGTTAGGCCAAGTAGTAACTCCATTAGGCAGAAATAATTGACTGACCTATTCCATTAGGTAGGTCCTCATTATATACATGAGGGAGAGACTGTTCAGTTCGTTTCTCGATGACTGTTCAAATTTTGTATTTATCTATTTACAATAATTCACCCAATCACAAGGATTAGGTGTTAACATTCCCCCCCATAATCCGAAGGGATGTTGGTGAGTCCAAGCATCATTCTGAATCATTCAAGCTTTTCCCTTCCAAGCGCTTTGGTGAAGATGTCTGCAATTTGCTCATTTGTGGAACAATGACGGAGATGGATTGTTTTGACCTCAACATGATGTCGAATCAGATGATATTTAGTATTGATGTGCTTCATTCGATCATGGAACTTTGGGTTCTTCGCCAACTTTATTGCAGAGGTATTGTCAATCATGAGTGGAGTTGATTGTACTTGTTTTACCTGCAAATCTTCAAGAATTTTCCTGAGCCACACAATTTCTTTTGTTGCTTCAGCTGCTGCCACGTATTCTGCTTCTGTTGTGGAATCTGTTGGAACTGATTGTTTGAGTGATCTCCAGGAGACAGCTCCTGATCCAAGACTCATAGCATATCCTGAAGTAGATACCCCAGTTTCTTTGTCTCCATCGAAGTCTGAATCAGAGTATC
>APFE031171922.1:0-17855 GCA_000404065.3 Pinus taeda | reverse complement strand
TCTTCATTTACTCCAATGTTACATTGTGCCTCAATATAGTGAGCGGATTTAGGTGCTTTACCTTTTGTCTGTATCATCATTTTTACCTTTCTGTTGGTTTCTTCTCTGCTCAATTTTGTCCCATGGTAGCTTGCATGTAGAGGCATCATGTGATCCATTTCTTTTGCAGCGAATACAATGTAAATCTGCCTTTTCTCCTTGAGAATGTCTGCCCCCTGCCTCTGAAATATCTTCCTCTTCCTCTTCGTCCACCTCTTCCTCTTGTAGAATCTTGAGCAGGATGCTTTTCTTTATTAGCAAGGCACACAGTCTCTTCAGAAGATTCAGGGGCTATCTTCTTTCTGAAAGCTTTCTCTCTTTCAGCAAACTTTTTCACAAGAGAGTCAAAGGTTATATCTTTGAGATTTCCATTTGCTTGCAATGACTCAAGATAATTGGAGTAAGTAGGATAATGTGCCTTGAGAAAAGCAATAAGAGGAATATCCAATTCGACCTTAGTGGATTTGATATCATGCATTATAGACTTTACTTCAGATGCAAGAGCAAGAGGATCATTATTTTGGAGTTCAAGAGTGAAGAGTTTAATCATGAGTTGAACAACTTCAAGTGTAGAATGTGAGTCATAGAGTTCTTTCATCTTTGTAAGGCTTCGAAGGCAGTTGAATATGATGAAATATGGCGACTCACCTCTTCATTTACAGATGCTGTGATTAATGCATAAGCTTTGCTGTTCTTGTTTTCCCAAATGACGAGCTCTTTGTCTGAGGTAGGCTGTACTGGGTCATTGTCTCCTTCTCCGACACACACTCCTTTCCACAAGTCATTGAAAATGAGGGTGTGTTTTATCATCCGGGACCATTCAGGATAGTTCTCCTTGCCAGTGAGAACTATTCCCACCATGGATATGATTGAATGCATTATGTAGCAAAAAAAAACTTCTGCTGCAAAACTTTTACTCTTAATGGAAAAAAAATATAGTTATGATGTGATAGGACAACAAACTCAAATGTCAATCCACATTCATCTGCACAATGTTAAAGTATAGAATATGGCAATATACTAAGTCCAAAAAAATATTCTCAACAGCATAAAGCACTGCGTCCACCAAAAGGCTTTTGCATTATATACCATTTATACTGGTATAAATTTATCCTTGAGCATAACTGAAGTAGGTGTAGGTCGGAATCATACAACTTTGGAAAAAAATCCCACTGATCACAAAGAAGAAAAAGGTGTTCAAACGCGAACATCGAGGAGTCCACAATCCCTTCCAAAACACATCTTCACGCATGAAAAGAAGGTCACAACACATCTCCACGCATCAAAAACACATCTCCACTCTTGAAAGGAAGGTCACCACATCTCCACGCATCAGCAGCACATCTCCACGCATCAGCAGCACATCTCCACGCATGAAAAGAAGGTCAGCACATCTCCACGCATATAAGGTATTATAACCACAATAACCATGCATATCAGGTATTATAACCACACATATCAGGTATTATAATCACAATAACTACGCATATCAACGCATAGCCATGGTGTCTCCCCAAATATTCACGCGCAATGTTAATATTCGCTGCTCCACTCTGATTTATTACACCATTTCCACAAAACTATATGCGTATTAACAGATCTATATGGGTATAACAACGTTCAACTATATGCGTATAACTGAAAAACTATAACTGTATTAATAATCCAGCGTTCATTAATCACATATGCAGCATTCGCATCTCCATGATATCTCGCTTCTCCACCAGATTCCAAACGAGACCACGCTCACTGCAACTCCTCCATGTGACAACGTTCAATTTTGCAGGTAAAGGAAATGAAAACCCAAGCGATGTCAATGGAAAGCCAAACCCAAGCGATTTGATTGAAACACAAGGTATGCAAGTAATGTCAGACAATGAGAGCGCATTGAGAGAGTGCAGGTATGGTAGACAGAACGCAGGTAATCAATCACTGAATGTCAGGCGCAGGTCTGATAAATGGAATATGGCAAAACAACAAATGTTTATGGACAATCGCCTTTAGGCAGACAGAGAGCGCAGGTAAGGAATATGGCAGACAAACAGAGGAGTTACAAGGAGCATGAGAGCTAAAAAGGAGCTTGCTCTGATACCATGTCAGGCTAGACAGTAACTCCATTAGGCAGAAATAATTGACTGACCTATTCCATCAGGTAGGTCCTCATTATATACATGAGGGAGAGACTATTCAGTTTGTCTCCCGATGACTGTTCATATTTCCTATTTATCTATTTATAATAATTCACCCAATCACAAGGATTAGGTGTCAACAAAAATTCACTGGATCAAATCAAAACTTAGAGCAATGCATAAAAATGCAGTTTTTGCATCCTACAAGAACCATCGCAATTTGGGTGAAGAAACCAGTGCAATGCATCGCACAAACAGAGAGAGACAAGTGCGTTGGGTCGCTCTGTCTCAGACTAGAAAGTGCGTTAGGGATGATTTTGTTCAAAAAGTGAAAGTAAAACCCTACCAAGCTAAAAATTATGTTTTCCCAAGACTAATTAATCTATAAACAAGTCATTTAAGTTGGATTTAAAGGTCTAAAATGAATAGGCAAAGGAAACCACTATAGGAACATCTCATACCCGAGTAGGGTCGCCAAGTTGTTTGATGGAAAATTTTCTTCTGTGAATATAAGTGAACTCCCTAGATCTAGTGCCTTGATCTAGAAACAATAGAAACAAAAAGCTTGTGCTTTCCTCAGAGAGGTTAGAATATGGAGGAAAGACTTACCTTGAGTCCAACGTAAGTTATCCTTTTCTCCTTACTTGTAAACTTTAGCTCTAGCTCCAAAAGCTATAAATGGAACCCACTAAACAATTATAACAAGCATGAGAACTGCAAGATACAAATATTATAGATTAATATCTATAAGCAATGGGTCAAGAAGATATTGAAATATATATGCATCAAATAGACACAAGTATAGGAAAACAAAGCATTTTGTATTAATGAAAGGTAGGAGAAGATTGACCATGTAGAGTTCGCCCACCTAACTTGCCCTTCCTTAGCCACAAATAATCTTCAATCACAACTCAAGGATGGTAATGGATACTTAGGCAAAAACCAACAACATTAATGCATAGCTAAGAATCTCCAAAAGCTAACCTAGACTCTATGACAAACAATGAATTTATAGGGTAAATAGGGTAATTTGGTTTTTGCCAATCTAGGACTTAGATCCACATATGAGGGAGGATAATTTCTAGTTATAAGAGATAAGACCCCTACGATAGGAATTTGAAGTCTCAATCAATAGTAAATGGTTAAAACCACCTTAGAAGCTTCTGGAAATAGAAGATCCAGAAAGAGAAGATTCGTAATTTTTTTTTTTTATTTTCTCCAGAATTCTAGAACTATTGCGCCTGCAGCAAAGGAAACATGCATTGGTCAGTGCAGGTGCCCAGTTATGCAACATGAAACCAGTGCAAGTGGCTAGAAGGCAGGGTGCACTAGGGCCAAAACTAGGTTTATAAGTTGATTAACCCATAATTCTTGGACTTTTTGGAGAGATAATGCTTAAGGCTTTGCAAAGGGATGATCACAAGGTGTCAAGGATGATGATTTATCCAGGCCATTTGAACAGATGTGAAAAAATGACCTATAACATCACCTTTAGCTAAAGTAAACTAACATATAAAATCAGAAATTGCAGTAATCTACTAGTTTATAAAAGCAATGAAAATCTAGCCTCAAAAACCATGATAATAAAATGAAAAATGAGGGATAAATATAAGACTAAATAAGAGAATTAATTACAACAATTTTCAGGGTTAAAAGGCATATAATAACAATCAAAACCTTAGACGTCAACCCTAATTTAGGACCGAAAACTACAGTTAAAATGACACTTTTTGGTTTTCCAATATATGTCAAACAACTTGTAACCCTAGGATAGTAACATCTAAAACAATAAATGCTGAAAATATGATTTTGTTGAGAAAAAACTTTGATTTACCCTATAACAAAAGAAAAAGTGAGTTTTTAGAGAGTTAAATCATTGACACAAGAGATAAGGCTAGTGCCTTTCTCAATCTAGGGCTAATAGAGTCTAGGAGAAACAATCATTGGAAGAAAAAATATGAGTGTGGGTTCAAAAATACTAAGGGAGACTAACTTGTGTTCCATAATCCTCTAACCCTAGTGTCCTATTTTCTTGAACAAATAAGGCAGGGAGATAAACCTAGGTCACCTCAAGAGAACTTAATGAAAAACCTTGTTCTAGGAGAATTAAGAGATAAAAACACTATCAAAGCTATGGTGAATATTTACTAAACCTTATCCATCAACAATAACACCATTGGAAGAAGATAACTCACATTATGTAACACATATCATCAAAGTTCACCAATAATCATTCATGAAAAGAGAACCATCTGCATCACAATATCTCCCAAGAGAAAATTTAGTCAACTAGTGTTCTATAGTGAATTTAGAGTGAAAATACAAGTATGAGATAAGTGATATATCTCAAGTGTTCAATGATCCAAAGTGAGGCGAATGCTTCCCTCTTTATACTAGGCAAACAAAGCATTTTACCCTAAATTAGGCTAAACATTGCAAAAATCATCAAATCCATGATACAAGGCCGACAAGTCATTATGTTGACCCCCAAAGTAGCCTCAAAGATGAAAGTAGAATGAAAAAATGTTAAATAAAGTTAGAGGAGGAAAGGTTTAGCCATATTTGGCAGAGGAGCCCACAAGTGGGGCCAAGGCACATAAATCACTTTTTTATTATTCCTTGACTTAGGAAAATTATTTTTTCCTATAGTCAAGAGATGGAGCGATCTCAGCCATCCCGAGAGACTTAATCTCAGACCTTCGAGGGATTGGTGGGCGAGGGTCGAATTCTAGGAGGAAAAGGGGCGTAGAATTGGTCATTTGAGCATTAGATCAGTGTGTTCTCACTTAAGCAAAGAGCAAAGAAAATTCCAACACTAGGATTTTCTACTCAACGCACTCCAGCAAGAGAAAACAAGCTGTATAATCGTCATCATATTTGAATTTGTGTTTCCACCAGCTGAGCAAGTAGGCTTGTGTAGAGCAGCTGCGAAGAAGGTTGTATGAGACCATATGGAGCTCACATCACGTAGAAGAGGGAGACTGATTTATATTGACAGAGTTTGGCTAGTTCGCAAAAGGTTGCTAGGCATTTTTTGGGTGATAGGAAGTTTTATCCCTCCTTATGTAATTCATTGTTGCTGAAGAAAATAAGGAGAACACATAGTTTGCAAGTTTTTCCCAGTTGGGTTTTCCTGGGTAAATTTATTGTGTATTGTTTTTATCGTGTGCTTGTCTTCATCTATTCCTTTTGTTTTTTGCTACATAAAAGTTAGAAAACTCGACATATTTGTGAGCTAAAAGTGAAAGTTTAGGTTTTTCATTCTTTGCTTGGTTAAAATTCACATATTAGTTAGCTAGGTTTTAGAAAACTAACATGGTATCAAATCCTTGTGTCTATGTCCAACACAATGTTTTCGACCTCAAGAACAAGTTAAGGCGCAAAGCGAAGGTGTAGCAAAGCTGGAGGGTTGTGCTAGGGTTTATAATAGTGTGGCTACGAGTTTTAACCCACAAAGTGAAATTTTGGTAGTAAACCAGTGTGCTAGGTTTATGGACAAGTTTGACCACTAGGATGTCATAGCAGGGTTTGAGACAAGAGCACAGTGTGGAGGGAGCAACAATTTTTGCTCGAGGAAGGAGATAATTGTTTTGGGGATTGAGGAGTAGGGTGTGAATTATTTTGTTGAGAACCCACCAACTACACCAACTAACCCCCAACAATTGGCTCAAGGCAACAAGAATGATGCCAAAGCAAGAAAGCTTATACTTGAGGGAGTCAATGACCACATAGTTCCAAATATTTCCGGCAAGAAGAAGGCTAAGGAAATGTGGACAAAAAATTATGAACCTTTACCAAGGCACAAGTGAAGCCAAAAAATTCGTGCTCAAGGACAAGTTGAGAAACATCCCAATGGACAAGTATGAGGCCATAATTTCTTATCTCACCAAATTCACTCAGGTGAAGGATGAATTAGCCAGTGTGGAGAAGACAGTATCCGAAGTAGATTTGGTGAACCTTGCACTATTACTGCTTCACAAATCGTGGGACAATTTCTAGGACACAATGAGTGGCAAAGAGAATCTTCTAGACAGGGAGCAACTATGGGGTGTGTAACACCTTCCTCGCACATCTACCTAAGCAATCGACCAACTGGGTAAACATGTGACGTGAAGTTACTATTATATGATTCAACATCCTAATTCACGTTAAGGAAGTGGAACCAATGGAAACACACCATACAAACCTTCAATATCAATAATAAGATCCTCAGGAACCATCCCAACCTTTCTTCTAACCAACCCCTGAGTCCCACTGAGTCTTTAAAATATTAAATCTCCGGACTCTCCCATGCTATGGCCATGTCAGTGTCTAGAGAGCTCTGGACGCTCCCACAAGCCTGCATGCCTTCGTCTAGGGACTATTCCAATAGACCCATGCGAGAGTCTAGGGAATTTAAGGCACTTTTCAAGCTTATAATTCCGGCCACTACCAAGAACTTGTTGTAGCTTCCAGAATCCATTAAACACATGATGACAAGACTAGTAAACCAAAAACTAACTCTAGGACTAGGCCTGACCTTCCCTAACTGGAACTGACATTCTATTAAACACTTGGCATGAATGAAATCTATAGGTTTAAATAACATATATAAGCATAGGGACCTCATATTTATCTGAGATTCACTATGAGGCATTGTTTCCTTATCCCTTTAGGTATAGTTCATCCATTAGGCCACATATACATCGATAATTCATATACAAGTGAAAACATGATGGGCTCCATACATAGCCATTGTCATGATACATATTCATGACCAACATAATAATAACAGAAATACTAAGGATACAATAGCCATAGAATCCACATATAAACCAATATAATACTCATGGGATAACAAGGAGAAATAACCTCATATTAATGATGCAAAAGCCGACCTAGTATGGGACTACCATGTTCAACTCGACCATAGTATGGCTGAGCCAAATCTCTCTTCAACCATTCACCCCCGTGCCATATTCCAAGCATGAATGTGGGATCTCATGAAACACATCAAAACCATCTAGGGCTTCCAGAGGCCAAACCACCTAAACCCATCAAACAATGGTCCAACTCACAGTCGGACATCACAAAACCTTCATCAGATTGGTCTTTACCCAAGCCTTCTAGGGCTCAAGAGTGCTTGTTCCAACCCAACTTCCAGGACTAGTAACTCAACCCACAACTGCCATCGATCTTCCAGAGCATTTTTCCAACAAAGGTTTCCAGGACTAGTAACTCAACCCACAACTTCTGCTAGGCTTCCAGAGAATTTGTCCAACCAAGGCTTCCAGGACTGGTAACTCAACCCACCAAGGGCTTCTAGAGTGTTTGTCTAACCAATTCTTCCAGGACTAGTAACTCATCCCAAACTGTTACTAGGCTTTCAGAGTGTTGTCCAACCAAGGATTCCAGGACTAGTAACTCAACCCAAGCTGTTACAGAGCTTCCAAAGTGTTGTCCAACCAAGGCTCCAAGAACTAATAACTCAACTCAATCTAAAGGAAACATGAGAACCAACTAGAAAAACAAAGAAATGAACCCACAACACCATGGTTATCTAGGAAATGGTAAGGCTAGATAATTCCACTATCAATCCAGGCAATCCTCCATGCCAATGACAAATCATGACCAAGAAATCGCATGCATGTGCCATGCATGCTAAAAATAGCGAGGAAAACATACATGCAACTCGGTATCTGCAGTCAAAACCCACTGTAGCTACTGATCCCGATGTCCTCTTTCACTTTCTTGCTCTTCCTTTGCCTTCTTACTCCAAAACTGCAAGTATGCCATACTCTCCAAGTGTGCTCCAAGGGAACTCTAAGTATCCAAGGGTATGAGAGAGAGAATAAAAGAGAGCTCCAAAACTGAATTGACCAAGTTTACACTGACCCAGCCTACCCACTAATCCTCATAAGACTTTTTATTAATGAAGCCTCTATTTTCTTCAATTTCCATTATTTTCCTTCATTTTCCTCCTCACATGCAACCTATGACCTTTCACCTCCCTTTTCTCCTAATTTCCATCATTTTCATAAATACATGCCAAATAATGCCTCATGCCTTTCCAAAGCCTTTGCCATTTCCTTTTCCAATTTTCTTAGCTATAATAACCAAATGAACACCCACTAGGATGTTTTGACCACCATTCAACTTGGAATACATGTCCCATGACCGCGACCTTTTATATTTTTACATGAGTTTTTAACTAGGGCTGTTACAGAACCCTCCCCCTTGGGGGAACACTGTCCTAAGTGTTAAATGACACCTATAACCAACAAGATTGTTGAAAATAAAACACACTGCCCATGGAGCTTTATAATAAAGCTCGTTGTAGTATTTACAATGACCACTGTTGAAACATAACAATCATACTGTTTACGAGAGTTTTACAATATAAGTCATTACAGTATTTACAATAACCACATATACACATACACATTGCTCAACCAACAAATAAAAGGATATAATGCCTGCATTCGCAATAAGGGAATCCAGAGGCTCACACCTCCACCCTCAATGTAATGCCAAGATTCACCTCCTTCCTAGGAAGTTTAGAATCCACTGTCAAAGTCAAATCTACATCGAATGTCTAGTGCTATAATCATGCACCACTTGTCCTCTCAGTGAATAATTACCAACTCATTGTTCCAGGGCATACTCCCAATGTGCATTTGATTCCATTTTGCAATGCTAATTACCAAAACAAATCCATCCCCGACCTTCCCTTCTCTGCTACATAGTCCCTCGAGCAATTCGGTCATCCCCTTCCATGCAGTCACTCACCTTCCAAGTTCCGCTGAAACCCCCATCCTGGGCAGTCCATCCCTTTGCAAAGACTTCCTCGCATCAGAAGATACAATAACCAAGGCATATCCCTACCTTAAAATCATCATACCTATCATATCATGCTCATGAAAATAAATGGACACTATTGGGTACCAATGTCCCACAATGGCCCTGCTCCTGAATACTTTACTAGCATACTACTACCTGTTTCAATTCTTTTCACTAACATTGCTAATTCTTGCGGTAAATTTCAACCACCCAACTAGGTATTTCATGCTTTCTTGTACCAAGCACATAACTGCCATTAGATTCAAAATAAATTGAAATAACTTCAAATCATACCTCATTGGTATCTCGTCAATAAGGTACACTCACAATCCTATTCATTTCCTGTCACAACAAGTCAAACTAACATCTTTGACCAAATCATCATTTATAAACACTTCACATCATGTTAGCTCAAAACACAACCATCATAAACCAGAATCATAGATCACATGTAATCATCATAGACTAGAATCATAGATCACATGTAATCATCATAGACTGGAATCATAGATCACATGCGTAATAAAACTAAAATAAAATATTGATACTTATCCTTTACTCAATCCTTAGCTTCTACCATTGTCCTTATTCCGTACGCACTCCGGGTCGGTTGCCACACCGGACAAACACCCAATGCTTTCTCTTCAACCATGTGCATCTATACATAGTGTGCATCACACACACACAACCATACACAACATACAACACCATGAAATACATGCACCTACACCTGACCTACAACTCATACACTTACACCTAGGGTACAACACAATACATACATACACCTATACCCAGGGTACAACACAACACATATGTACACCTACACCCGATGTACAACACCACACAATACATGTACCTACACCTAGCATACAACACAACGCAGTACTTGTACTACACAGAGTACAACACAATGAGTACACATGTCACGATACCACAACCACACAATGCACATAGATAGTACCGCATGCCTGCAACACAACATTTACGACATGCACACAATACCACATGTACAACAATACCATATGTACAACATGTACACAGGACCACCTGTACATAGCACCACCTGTACAAAGCACCACTTGTACAACGTGTGCACATCATCACATGTACACGACACCACCTGCACAACGTGTACACAACACCATATGCACGACATGTACACCACGCCATATGTACATAGTACCAAATGTACAACATGCACACAACACCATATATACATAGCACTACATATACAACATGTACATAACACCCTATGTACACAACACTGCATATCCAACATGCACACAATACCGCATATCCATCATGCACACAATACAATATGAACACAACACCACATATCCAACATGTACATAACACCATATATACCCAACACTACATATGAAATATTCACACAACACTATCTATACCACCCTGTACATAACATTGCATAAACAACAAGTACACACACTATATATACATGACACCGCATGTGCACAACATCACATATGAAACATGTACAACATATACAACATATGCACAACAATAGTACCACACATCCAAAACCACACTATCTCTACCAAGCAACCTTTCTTCTAGTGTCTCTTCACCATCCATCCTTATCCCAACATGCCGCAAGCCACAATGCTTTCATTTCATTGATGTATCCCTCGGTATAGCCTGTCCATAACATATACATAATATAATCACATAATATCAACTCATAACCACATGATACTGAACTCATAGATTTGTCAGGGCTACTCCTCCCAATTGATTCCTTGTAAGACCAGGAACCTCTTCATGCCATTCACCTACATAAGCAATCATTCTTCCACAAGAATGATCCCTGATGACCCTGTCTAACAGTGACATATATACATGCATACATATATACATATACATAAACATTAACATAAAAAATAATGTTCATGTCAGACAATGATATGCATACATACACATACATACATATAAACATCAACAAAAAATAATAATGATCTAATCAGTCAATGACATACATACGTACATACATAAAACATTAGCATAAAATAATCATGATCCATGATGGCTTTGTCAGACATGACATACATACATACAGATATACATACATACATGTATACACATATAGACATTAGCATAATCATGATCACAACATAATTACTAGATATCATAAGGTCAAGGTTAAGAGAACTCCCTTTATGCGCAGAATACATGCACAACATTGAGAACATCAATTCTCAACATAGCCAAGGCATATGATGCCTAAAATCCATTCACCTTACCTTTCTTGATTACCATTCCATGATTGTCCTGTCATCATCTATTTACACCAATGGACTCGACCAATCCAATTGGTTGTCATACTCTTTCCTTCAACTTCCTTTATACATGCACCGACTTCATCTAAGTCTTACATTGCCTACTGGATTTCATTCAGCTCTCTTCGATCTCCACTAACTTTCCTCTTTCCCAACCGATTTGCAAGACTCAAAATTTAAAATGCAAGCACAAGAAACAAACAAGAAGAAAAGCATGAAAACCAATAAAATACGACACCACAAACAAAGTGGCATGATGATGCACTAGACATAACAAAACTGCAATTCAATCACAAGAAAATTACAAAAGACCAAAAGCACAAGACTATCAACGGACACCATGACTCAATCCCCATGATTCCTAGTGCTTCCAGAGGAAAACTCAACCTAAGCCTTCTTCAATATTTCATGGCAGTCTCTTTGCCATGCAATCCCGTGCATCATATATCCATGAATGCATAACTTTCAGTGCATAAATAAACATAACAACATACTAGTTACCTTACCTTGTTGTGCCAAGCACATTGCCTTGTAACTAAACACATCCATGCCATCTCTCAAGGGACTCCAATTCCCTTGACGAATCCATCCTTAACTAGAAACTAGTTGATATACCTGTCAAATACATGTCCATGACTATAACACATATCCACATAATCTCAGACAAAATCAAGGTTAAGAAGATTTCTTGTATGCAAAGCACTCATTCGTTTAGAATTAGGGTTCCCAAACATAGCCAAAGGAATTCTTTCCCAACTCATTTCTTCTACCTTTTTAATTTGTTGCAATTGAGTCTTAATATGCATTGTCACATCACCCAACTGTTAGTTATATAAACACATCAATTATTACCTTGTCAAGCTAGTATCTAGCATGTTTTCCTGCAACTGCTCACACATGCCAACCACATGTTCCAAATATAAAGACAATCATATCTATCAATTTGAAAACCTTTACCAAGTCTAACAACCATGTCATAATCCATAGTCAACTCATATTCATTAGACATAATGCTACAACTATCACCTATTACACTCAAGTACATATCAACTGTCTCAACACATGTATTAGTACAATCATCTTAAAACAAGATCATTGGAACACATGCTCATATTATGAAATTCATCAAACATTCAACCAACTTGCAAACATACCATGTTAAATAAATCAACTAGACGACATAATAGACACCAAACACTCAAACACCATATAGATGTCATAATCAAACAGTGAAGCATAAAGTAAACGACATAAGCAAGTTCATACATTGATGTATCTCATGGGAGGCAATCTTGTCTGCACAACCAATCCAGATTAGCACGATATAACTTCATAACATATCAACTCAACCACAAATAAGGTCATGATATCCATAATAGTCACTAGATAACATGTCCACATCATAAGCTCATAAACATTTATCATTCATACATAATAATCACATTTGCACAGTCAGTCTAGATTAGTATGACATAATATCACAACATATTAACTCATACCTGAATGTCATAACCCTAACCATTCACATAGACCAATCTAACTTAGTATGATACGTATAACATCAAGATCTTAATGCAATAACCCCAATCATCAAGCTAGCATATAATGACAACAAGTTATATATCATGCTCATCAACAACATACAACCTAAGCATCAAGCTAACTATCATATAATAACAACAAGTTAACCTATAACAAACTCATCAAGAACATATAACATAATCATCAAGTTATGTAACATGAAACAACAATATCAATGCATACAACAACATGTTACTGTCATTTATGACTATTCGACACATGTGCATGTGACTATACTAATCAGCTAGCATATATCATGTATGTAACCATAACATCAATAGAATGAAAGACATACACATAACCATAATGCACATAACAATCCTTAACCTACATACTTGCATGCCCAACATAAAAACCTGCATGACAACATGCTCTTACCTTGAGGTCCAATGCTGCAACTTCAATTTAATGATTTGCATCTCCTACTCTATCTTAGCCAACATATCACCATCATAACAGACCAATATCATCACGATGACCTAATTGTATACAATGACTTCACAATGCACATTTATCAATGATTGTGAGAGAAAACAAAGGGTGATTGAAGAGGCTCTTGCAGGAAGAAAACCTCCTAAGGCATGTCATGTTTCTTTGCTTGGGGTTGTGGTTCATGTCTAGATGAATCATTCTTCTAGTTTTCCTCCTTGATGATAGGAAGTAGTGAAGATGGATATTACGATGCAGAATCTAGTCGTCTAGGAGAACATTG
Organism: Pinus taeda; assembly: GCA_000404065.3. Classification (NCBI taxonomy): domain Eukaryota; kingdom Viridiplantae; phylum Streptophyta; class Pinopsida; order Pinales; family Pinaceae; genus Pinus; species Pinus taeda. The sequence continues at coordinate 4,281 of APFE031171922.1, read as the reverse complement.
ACATATCAACCTAACTCAAATATATTACAACCACCATGGAGAATTTTTTATCATTATTGAACAACCAAGGAAAAATGTTGGCTTCTGTCAATCAAGATCATATGATTCTTATCAATAAAAATATTGGAATTTTATAGGTTAAGATAAACTGTTTCTTGGCAAAGGTGGACATGCTAGACCTTCATTTGGAAAAACTTGAAGCTGTAGCTCTAACAGGATCTAAGGAGGATAAGCTGGACTTGGAACATCGAGAATAAGTGGGCTCTCCTAAGCTCATTTTTCTTGTCCAATTGGAATGCACAGAAGAAGAAGTTGTAGGAAAAAATGATAAAGACAAGTTGACCCTTGTAGGCTAGTTAATTTCTCCTTTATTTGTTTGAATATGTTTTGCAAGTATGTAATAGTTTTAGGAGTATTTATGAAGCTTTAAAAGTGTAGTCAACTTAGGAAACAAGTAGGCAAGAAGTGTAGCAGAAGCTATGGTCTTTTTTGGATTGAACAAAAGCTAGAATACGAAGAATCAGTTGAATATGTAAAAGGCAAGAATCAGTTGAATACGTAAAAGGCTCTGGCCTTGAAACCAACTTTCAATAAATACAAATCATAACGGTTTTGTTGAAAAAATATTAAAAATAATAAATATGTATTAATTAATTATAAATCTAAATCATAATTTTTTAAAGAGGATAAAACTATGAAATTTTCCTTACACAACAATGAAAGTATATATTTAGATATATTGTTTTTCCTCAAAGAAAATCGTAAAATTAAAAGTTACATGTTGTAGATGCATTTCATGCATTCTCAAAGGCTATCCAAAAACAAACTAGAGTCAAAGGCCCAACAAAAATTGGCCCTATGATAAAAACAGAGAAAGTGTGCACTAAAAGTGTTGAAGTCCGGACAAAAATTGTAACTAAACATATATTATAGGTGTTGTCACATTTTAGTGTCAAATATCTGAATGATACTAAAATATCATCACTGTTATCACTGTGATAGTCCATACAAGTGTGGACCATATAGATATTACTGTATAAATAACAAAAAGAGCAGTTGAAGATCCTGTATAAGCTGCCTATCCTTTTGTGAAGGGTTGATGATAGTATTCTTGAATATCTTCTCCTAGATGCTTTGAGATCTTCCAAATTCCCTTAGCCTATTGAATGACTACCTTAGACAAACTATCTGCAACTGTGTTCCTTTCCCTGTAAATATGGTAGGAAGTTATAGTATTAAAAAATTGCTTTAATTGTAAGATCTCCTCCAAGATTAGAAGTAGTGTGTGGTTGTGGCATCTTTGAGAAACATTGAAATAGTTTATAACATTCATTGAATAACTGAAAACTTGAAGAGTACGACATCCTTTTTAAATAGCCAAAGAAAGAAGAAGTTTATGAGATAACAACTTTGCATATTTGTTAGTGACCTTGCCTAAACCAATCTGAGATTTGAAGAAATGATTTTCATTGGAAGGGCCATAAAATTATGGCCAGGGAACTAGTGGATTAATAGTCTCTTCAGTGATAAACCATGGAGCCTAAGAAGTATTTGAAGATTAAAAAGGAACAAAGTTTGCACATATTTGTGTAGCAACAATATTGGAAACAAAGGTTAGGTCCTAAAGGGCTGCCTTATCCCTTGACAACCACACCCCCCAACATATGAGAGGTGGAAAATTTCTAAAAGAAACATATTTGGACGAGTCCCACTGCGTCTTCTAGGCATCATAAAATGATTTTCCCCTCCACACCAAGTTACAACATAAGTTTTGTTTTAATCTAGTCCAAAATCATGAAGTGAAAAGATAGTGGTGGAAAAAATGTATCATAGACTCCCTAGAATTCTTACATAAAATACACTAGTTGGGACCCTCTTTATGTGAATTTTGTAGATTGTGATAATTTGGGACTTGATTTTCAATTAAACACTACATAAAGACCCTAACCTTAGCTAGGTAGTTAAGCTTCTAGATCTTCTTCCACCACTAGGCAGGGTCAACATGTCTTCTGGTTGAAATATGACGTGGATATTCTGTCTTTGGTGTGTGTTCCGGAGGTAAATCCCCTCTGCGGACAGAGGCGATCCCACTAGCCCCACAGGGGTCTAGCAACAATCATACACGATGCATGCAAGTTCCTAATTGCACAATTAAAAAGTTGATCAGAAAGACCAACCTGGGATCCAACGCTATTTGCTGTGGGAGAAGTGTCACTCCTGTCCTTTAGCTTTGGCCGGTCACTATCCTTGCGCTCCACGCATGGACACCTGCACAAATGAAGAACAACCCAAAACAAGCGTAAAATCCGATATCATACAATTATATATCAGTCAAGCAGGATATAATTCAAATATTACAAGAGGAACATGTGAATGGAACCATAATAACAGTCGCTTATCATTTAATAGAAAAAGAGAAGAGTTACAACCAATTAAGGCTTGACGCTGCAAATCTCCTCCAACTGGGTCAGTAGTCCAACATGTCTTGCAAAGTCACTTCCTCTCTTAACAATCCGGCAGCATAACCTTTCTTTCAGCTCTCACTATCAATTCAGCTTCAACACTCTGACACTATCGTTAGCACTAGCCTGTTCAATGTGAGGTGACAGGCTTTTATGGATGGAAGAGGTGGAAGCATTCATCGTATCCGGAAACCTATCGAAGATTTGGCATTGTCCCAGAATAGCCTTTGGACTGAGTTGTCATGGATGAAAAAGACGACACTCGATCGTATCCATGGGATTTTTCCTCAGGGAACTGCATGAGTAATGGAGGAAAAAACACTTCAGTGCGCGTTGGCCAAAAATCATGACTAATTTTGTGTGGCGCGGGCTTTGTTCTGTGAAAGCGCGTCTATGGGCGCGTCTTCTTTGTGGGGACTGAGCCATTGGCGCGGGTTAGACACTGTGGACCCGCGCTAATGAAAAAAGGGCATTTTCCAAGGTTAATCTTCAAAGGGTGTCTTTAGGGATATTGAAGTTCATACTTAGGAGACCTCAATGCAGGTGTTTTCAAGTTGTGTCACTGGTCACAGGTCCGTAAATGTGTCCTCCAATGTGTGACAGCGGGGGGTAGCAAGGACGTTGACCAACGGTGACAAATTACTGTGTAACAGATGCCCCCTAAAGCATGAGCCTCGAGAGAGAGAGAGAGGTGAAGTGCTTTACAAGATCATATCCAACTGCCGCCAAGAATCTGCATGGAGAGATACAGTATGATAGTTCAAATACATGATATATGTGGTATGGGCGCAGCCATCCATTGACAGAGTATATAACAATCAAGATCCGTAGTATGGGCGCAGCCATCTAGTTAGGATCGATGAATAGACTCAGGTATGGTCGCAACCATCCAGTGAAAGAGTCATGTATCAAAATCACGCCTAGATTACAACAGACACAATCCAGGGTCTTGCGCTCCACCTCGACCCAAACACAAGTACAAGTCTTAAGCATGTGAACATGTAAGCTGAAGTCGAACATGCATGGACATCGTCTGATTACCAGTCAATAATGAAAACTGTTAACAGACGCGAGAGGTACCACCAATAATGACCATGGTCCTCAAGGTACTACAGGTACAGTCTACGGCGTGTGAATGCATGAGCCGACGTCGAACACTCGCAGAGTTATCCGATCGGAGGCCAATGATGAAAACCTCGCGTCGAATACGAAGAACCTGCCATTGAGGCATGCAGGCTCCAATGTACCGGAGGGGAGTCTCTAGGCCACTTTCCTGGATAATGAGCTGAAGTCGACAGGAAGTGGTCTTTGTTGAAGGCGGGCCATAATGTTTCCCACATCATCGACGCGAGACGGGAAGATTCAATGTTGTGAAATGAGACTTATGAACTATCAAGTGGAGGCGGTTTCTTTCAGAGGTCAACTTCTCTTTGAACATATCGGCGGAACGACAATGGAGTTGGTAGTATTTGACAACAATAGATCAGAGGTCATGGTGATGAGGCAATGAGCAAAAGAGAGGTCAAATAGCATCACCCGAACCCACGGAGGCAAGTGAAAATGAAGTGAGATATCCCCACCCTGACACGAAAGCAGAAGAGTGCCATGTTCAAGAGCGACATACTGCAGACACGACTTATGATTATGGTTCCAAAATTTTCTTTTTCCCCCCGTCATTTCTGGCGAGTGCCCCAATTATTTTTAACAAGATTGATGGGGATAGCATATGCTTGCGGTATAAGTTCGACCTTCGGTCGAATCCAACCTAGTAAAATTTTAACGAGCCCTAGGGAGGAGAAGCTCAAGTCTCATCATAACG
>APFE031171916.1:0-14930 GCA_000404065.3 Pinus taeda | reverse complement strand
TAAGTTTATAATCAATCAAAGGGAGTTAGATTCAATGAATTGATCGCCATAATAGTTTATATAAAAAACTTAATTCAATGTGTAGGAGGATTGATATTATCAAAGTTTGGAGGCGCTAACTGATAAATCGATTAAGCGTTTAATCTATAGGTGGAACAGAGACCCAATGAAATTCGGTCTGCTTTGCAGTGTTTGAGCTTGAGGTTACATCCAGAAGTTTTATGGTGAAATCGATTGGTGAAGTTGCGGCAGAATGTTTCCAGCTAATCGACAGCGTTATGAATCTGGTTTGAGGAACCGAGTGCTGGTTTGAGGAACCGAGTGCTGGCGTGGAGAGCAGTTGAATGCTGTGTCCCATTTAAGCTAAGATCAATTCACTCAAATGAAATCTACATTTATTGAAAAGAATACAGGAAATCGATCATCCTGGGTCGAATGTCAGTTACGTGGAGCTGGACAATCTCAGGCAACTGAAAGAGCTTTATGTGGGCTATTACAATTCATTTGATGGTGGAATATTTCCTGAAATCGGAAAGTTGACAAATCTCCGTCGTATGGATATGTCGAAGTGTGAGCTGTCCAGTCCGATGCGTTACTATGTGTAACGCCCTGGGGACCGGGCGCTCCGCGCACGAAGGGCGACCCTCCTATCCAACATCCGTTCACATGAAACAGCGACACATCACCGAATGGACCGGAGAACAGTTCGGGCAAAAGGAAACACTACGCAAACGGATGGGTCGACAGCGATACACGCTAGGACAGTTCGGGCAGCAATTCCACACATGGATAGTCGAGGGCAATTAGACAGTCCGAACAGTGGACAGTTGGGCGACGACGTAGGCGGCGGTCAACACAACAAACGAAACAGTGCACAGAACTGGGTTCGTTCAACTATGGGCAAACAGCGACAATGCATGGGCAGTGGAGCGACACGATCCAAAGTGGACGAGCGCACGAGAATAAAGCACATAGACGTGTGGACTTATACGAGGCGTTGGTCGGCTTTGTAAACAAAGGCCGACCCGCCACGATAAGTGCCACGACGACATAAAACAAATACATGGACGCGTCGGCTTGGCAAGAAATGGGCGTTCAAACACTTAAATGGGGGTCAGCTTAACCATCGACACCCCTCTCCAATGCGGCAAAGGATCGTATATATACCACGAGCTTGAGGACGATTGGAGGCATCATTCGACGATCTCATTTGATCGCTCTACCAACTTCTCAGCACGCAAGTTCGATGTAGCGAACAAGTGTTCGAAGAAGTGGACGGAGGACGGACAAAACAGTCGAACGAGAATAACCGAGCAGTGTATTAAATCGGGCTACGAGGCAGTACAATCAGTGCGCCATCGTGACAGAGGTCGGTTTTTGAGAATAGAGGTTCGGGCGAATTACAGTGCAGCAGAGGTCGCGGGCATCACGGTCTCTTAACACAGAATTTGGGGTTATGGTTTACGCCGGTCTTGGTGTAATACTGTCGGTGTATGAGCTGTAGCTCTATTGTATTATTGCGCAGGCCGTGAAGGTCAGTACACGGACCTAGCCATTCCAAATTATCGTGCGGTCGGGGATCGACCCACGCAATGTATTAATTCTTAACCGGTTAATGAAAATTAATTCGGGCAGTCTCATGGGAGTGTTGTCCCGCCCATTATATCTCTGCGTTCTTATGTTTTAATGTGCGCTGTTATATTGGTGAACAGTTTATTGTTCGGTTGATGAATGGTTTATATGAACAGTCATGCATTTGGTAATTTATAACTAAACAAGATTATAATTAAAGATTGTTGTTCAGATATAAGATTACAAGTGTGAGTTTAATAAGTGGATATAAGGTTAAGGTTCGTGCAGCAATAGCGAAACGAACTTTGTTAAGGCGTAGTCTGTAGGAAAAGTCATAAATTTGCCCGGCAGTGCCGCACACTCCTGACGAAAAAAATATATAGAGGGCGGGGGCGTGACAGTTGGTATCAGAGCCAGTATCGGTGCTGGCGTTGGAGCAGTGAAACCGGGGTGCATCTACACTTTGTGACAAGATGGTATCGGTAATGGCGGTGGACATGTTGAATTGTGAAGCACGGCTGGAGACGATTGAACCTGGTAAAAGCTTGGATACCCAAGCGAAACTGAAGGTGAATCTGCCTGGCCTAAGGCAGACATCCGAAGGAACGATGGGGAAGTCTGACAGTGGCAAGAAGATGGAGTATGGGATCCATGATGCGGTCGAAAGGCCTGAATACACGAACTGGACCGAGGTGCAGGCGGAACTCGATCAAATTCGGGAACGCTATTCAGAACTCCGGAAAGAGCTGAACGAACTCAAGGGCCAGTGCGAGTGTGGAAAGGAGCTTGATCAGGTTGGCAGAAACATCCGCTTGAACGACTTGAGTCTCCAAGAGGTCTTCAATGAAAGAGCTCGGTTAAGGGAGAAACGGTCTATGGCAGAGATGGAAGTCAAACGAGTCGAGGAAGAAATAAGGAGGAGACTCCTTGGTAAAAAGGTAGTCATAATCGGGCAAGAAGAAATTGACTACATAAACAAGCTTGGAGCAGAATGTCAGGAAGACATGCGAAACTCTAAGGACTTGACAGGTGGACAGAACTCGGTGGACGGGAAGCTTGGAGCAAAATAGGCCGGACCGGAACGAGGCAAAGTAAAGGAAAAGAAATGTTGGTTTTGCGCAGGGCCTCATACGGTGAAAGTGTGTCCCTTGAAACCAAAGGGACCGGTTGGAGATGAAGATGGGGGAGCAGAAGTTGTATGCCCTTGTTCAAGGCCGGAACCTCAACCCGGTACTAGCACAAGGTCAGACACATGGAGAGAGGCTCGGGAAGATTACCTTCGGCAGGTGGAAATGGCAGGCTCAGATCGATGGGCCGATTTGGTGGATAAGGGAGAGCCACCTGGCTCACCCCCTTGGCAGTCCTTTTAAGTAAAACAAGGGCCCGGGCTCATTGTTGACTGCTCAAGACAGTGAGCCCGTAATGATTCTTGGGTAGACCCAATGGTCTCAACGGGCACCTGAAATGGGGGTTCCCATGAACGTGGCGGGGAGATCATGAAACGAGTGTTTACACTCGGCCAATTTATCCATACATGGTGGACTTGGAGGTTTGAGATGTCGGGGAGCCGGGTCGATGTCTAAATACCGACTTGATGTAGTATGGGATGCATACTCCTGCAACGTGCACAGGATTACGAAACGGGAGGGTGACTTGACATGGAGGACCGAAGAGGATGCGATGGTATGGAGGTTGTCGGGACGACAACGGAATAAGGTGGGGGAGGATGTAACGCCCTGGGGACCGGGCGCTCCGCGCACGAAGGGTGACCCTCCTATCCAACATCCGTTCACATGAAACGGCGACATATCACCGAACGGATCGGAGAACAGTTCGGGCAAAAGGAAACACTACGCAAACGGACGGGTTGACAGCGATACACGCTAGGACAGTTCGGGCAGCAATTCCACACATGGACAGTCGAGGGCAATTAGACAGTCCGAACAGTGGACAGTTGGGCGACGACGTAGGCGGCGGTCAACACAACAAATGAAACAGTGCATAGAACCGGGTTCGTTCAACTATGGGCAAACAGCGACAATGCATGGGCAGTGGAGCGACACGATCCAAAGTGGACGAGCGTGCGAGAATAAAGCACATAGACGTGTGGACTTATACGAGGTGTTGGTCGGCTTTGTAAACAAAGGCCGACCCGCCACGATAAGTGCCATGACGACATAAAACAAATACATGGACGCGTCGGCTTGGCAAGCAATGGGCGTTCAAACACTTAAACGGGGGTCGGCTTAACCACCGACACCCGTCTCCAATGCGGCAAAGGATCGTATATATACCACGAGCTTGAGGACGATTGGAGGCATCATTCGACGATCTCATTCGATCACTCTACCAACTTCTCAGCACGCAAGTTCGATGTAGCGAACAAGTGTTCAAAGAAGTGGACAGAGGACGGACAAAACAATCGAACGAGAATAACCGGGCAGTGTATTAAATCGGGCTACGAGGCAGTACAATCAGTGCGCCATCGTGACAGAGGTCGGGTTTTGAGAATACAGGTTCGGGCGAATTACAGTGCAGCAGAGGTCGCGGGCATCACAGTCTCTTAACACAGAATTTGGGGTTATGGTTTACGCCGGTCTTCGTGTAATACTGTCGGTGTATGAGCTGTAGCTCTGTTGTATTATTGCACAGGCCGTGGAGGTCAGTACACGGACCCAGCCATTCCAAATTATCGTGCGGTCGGGGATCGACCCACGCAATGTATTACTTCTTAACCAGTTAATGAAAGGTAATTCGGGCAGTCTCATGGGAGTGCTGTCCCGCCCATTATATCTCTGTGTTCTTATGTTTTAATGTGCGATGTTATATTGGTGAACAGTTTATTGTTCGGTTGATGAATAGTTTATATGAACAGTCATACATTTGGTAATTTATAACTAAACAAGATTATAATTAAAGATTGTTGTTCGGATATAAGATTACAAGTGTGAGTTTAATAAGTGGATATAAGGTTAAGGTTCGTGCAGCAATAGTGAAACGAACTTTGTTAAGGCGTAGTCTGTAGGCAAAGTCATAAATTTGCCCGGCAGTGCCGCACACTCCCGACGAAAAAAATATATAGAGGGCGGGGGCGTGACACTATGTCTCCCGGGCTGGTGAACTGGGAGCTTCATAAATAGTTTCACACAGGAACTGCCATCCTCTGTTCAACGTTCATAAACATGCTCTCACTCCTCTCATAGACTTTGTAATTCTGGTCCAGATCTGGAACTTTATTTTAATGGGTTTTAAATGTGAGTGGATCCCAATAGTTCATCGACAGCCACTAAAACTGAATCATGCATTGGTGGTTTGGTAAATGCCTTGCAGCTCACTCAATGCTGTTAGTGCAATGCCTTGGTACTTCATCGGAATTGCTGTATATGTACTGAGTGTGTGTGCTCCGGCTTTGAGGAGTTGAGGATTAGCGGGTTTGTATAGGTTGAAGTTTGTTGAAATGGAGGACTCAAATCACAGTGTTAAACCATCGGGCAATGGAGTTGCATCACTGGGAGGTGAAGATCAAAAGGAAAGGGGAAAATGTGCCATTTGCGCACCTGTGTAGAATTACGATAGTAAATCACCATATGCATTGAATCCACATATTTAATATGTTTCTTTTAGAATTGTGTTAAGAGCCTGTGGATTAAATAGGCATGTTTTTTTATAAATCATGAAGATTCAAGGATCATAAGACCACCTGTTACATGCTTAGTGATCAGAGATACTGGTAGAAGTGGCCTGGGAGCGGCCTGGGTCATCAACGATCCATTACTTATATATTATAAAAACTTCAAGGAACATGTCCTTTTACATATGAGAGGGAAAACAGAGAGGGGAGGATCCAAAATGGATGCGCAGACCCTTGATCCTTGTTGATGAAAATAAGAAGAATAGTTTGAAAGAGATAACGGCTATATTGCAGGACAAAAGAACCTACTAACAGACAAAATTTACAATGCATATCCTAAGACTGTTGTAACGACTCCGTAAATTATTAACACTCCAAGAGAAAATTATTACCTTTGCAAAATTACTCCAATAAGGCTCCAATTCCAATAAACATATTTGGCCCGTTGCCACAAGTCTCCAATTCCATTAAATATGTTTAGCCCGTTATGATAAAGCTCCAATTCCAAAAAACATGTTTAACTAATTGTAATAATGCTCCAAAAGTAAATTATTACCTTTGCAAAATTACTCCAACAAATTACCCATTCACTACCATAATTCCCACTACATTTAACGTCTTCTTTTATACAAATTCAAATTTTTTACTAAATTTAACTTTATTTTTTATTTTATTTTACCTTTACCAAATCCCTCCTTTTTCCCCTAAATACCAGATTCAAATTTTCGTATTGACTAACTAAACAGAATTTATCTCGTTCTCATTCTTGAACCATGGGAGAAACACGCTCAGCATCAACCTACATGGTTTGAAGCTAAAAGGCCGACATTTTAGAGAGAGCGGGCATTCTGTAATTTCTATTTAAAGGGATTGGCTTCCTCATTTCTAGATATCATAGCATTACAAGCCAATCGAAACTGATTGGGTGTTGATGGCCCTTATTATTTAGTTCGGCATATTTTTAACTTTGGCATATTTTCAACTGAAGAAATCGAGTTTCATAGTCCTCATTCTGATCTGCGTTATGGATCCCTGGGAGGTACTGAGGAAAAACTCTGAACAGTATTCGGATGCTGAGTTTTGGGACATAATCATGCAGGAAAGCTATGAACCCTCGGGGCATAGTGCAGCGGACAGCTCCAATCCTGAAAGAGCCGATTCTGGGCATAGTCCATCAGCTCCTGAAGCAGACTGGGCTATGATAATGGACGATGACGAGGAACTGAACGAGATCAGAAGTTTATGTCAACTGCACAAAGACCAGTCTATGTTCAGCATGAACATACAACAACTATTGGGACTTGCCGACCCAAAATTTGAGTGCACTGACTCTCTTTTTCTTGATGAGAGTCGTAAGAATCTTGATGATATTCAAAACGACTTGCCGCCCTCTGAAAATTTTTCTGTTGATTACTTCCTAAACCCTGTAGCTCTCCTAGATACATGCAGGTTGTTCTAAATTTCTTTGCTCTGCAATATATATTTTTGCTTTTTTTAGTAGTGTTGTCTTGTATTTTTTCTAACGGAAAAATCATGCCCAGCGCAGCTTTAGATCATACATAATCTTTTTATTAATTATGTATAGTAACATGGACTCTCAATCTTCTTGCAGCAAAGTGGAGTCAGAGAATGCAATGCACCAGTTAGAATGGCGCCAACGCCCCTTGAGTAGCCGCCCTGTCCGAAAGAATACAACAAAGAGAAGAAACAAGCACGTTAGATAATGTTACAGTAACGTGTTAGCGAGCTAGCTGTGTCGCACATTGTAAATAAAATAGTACTGAAGTTGACATGAAGTGAACTCTTCTCTGCAGGGTGGACTGATGCAAATGAATTATCTAAATTGCCAAAGATTCAACGGTTAATACAACTTTACCAGTTGACATGCAGAATTCCGAAAACAGAAAACAGTATGGGATGGAGCCGAATCCATGGTTTCTGGCATGGTCATATGCTGTAGTCATATTGTTTTGACGATTGATTAGTTTCTTCACATTCAATGCCCAATTATAGTTAATCTAGTTGAGTGTGTACGTAAGAACTCATATGCTATTATTAATTTATGGTTTAAATAAGTACGTTGGATTACCAATTTTGTATATGGTATAAATATGTACGTTGCGATACTAATTTGGTTATTTGGTATTGTTATTTTAGACCTCTCTTTTCAGTTTTATGGATTTTGATTTATCATTTTTTTTACATATCATCGGTATAAAAAGTGATGAATATTTGTTATTTATTTATTTATTTATTTATTTATTAGAAAACTGACATTTATCTAAATCTTGTTGTATTGTTATTTTATGTACAAATATTTTGGAAAAAGTCAGAAGAATGTTCATATATGTATATTAATAGCTTTAGAGGTCACCCCATCTATTCCTGAAATGTGTTGGGTTGTAGCTTCGTAGCTGTCTTAAACAAATTGTAAGCATCCCTGCTCATTTCAAGAAAAATGTGTGAAAAGAAGAGTCACTACAAATCTTGTAAAGACTAGTCAATAATCTATAATAAGAGAGATATTTTTAGATTTTCCACTTGAATCTGTTTCTTTTCCATTTCATTACCAAGAGTGGTTTTGAGCCAAGAAAAACGCTATCCTTATACCACAAAAAGAAGGGTTAGCTTGACAAGGACCATAAAAAACCAAGGAAATGTTATGTCAATGGAAGCATACATACTAAGCAATGTAAATTGATGCTTTATTACTATTATTTAATTTTGTATTTAAAGATTTTTATTTCATAATGTTTATTTTTGTAAATAGTTGGAGAAATGTGTTGCTTTATCACTTGGGAAACTAGAGTAGTGATGAAATCATAGTCTTGGATACCAATTTGGTTATTTGATGTTGTTATTTTAGACATCTCCTTTCAGTTTCATGGATTTTGATTTACCATTTGTTTTCTTAAAAAAAAAGGTATTTATCTAAATGTTGTTGTGTTGTCATTTTATGTACAAATATTTTGGAAAAAGGCAAACCAATGCTCTTATAAAGAAGCATATTACCAAGTTCATAATATCAACGACAAGGTGGGGTGAATATACATGATTAAGAATCTTGTCATATTGTTATAAAATATTTTGATCATGAAATAAGTTATGTTTTTTTGGGCAATGTGGTATTGATAAGCCATGGTATTGGCCAATGGTGTTGTAACAAAGTCTATTTACAAGTTAATAATATCTATGGTAAAGTGGGGGTGAATATCCATGGTTAGGAATATTTTCATATTTTTCTAAAATATTTTGATTGCGAAATAAGTTATGTTTTGTGGGCATGTGGTATTGGTAAGTCATGGTATTGGCCCATGGTGTTGTAAAAAAGCCTAATTAAAGTACAAGTTAATAATATCCACCATAAAATTGGGGTAAATATCCATGGTTGAGAATATTGTCATATTGTTATAAAATATTTTAGTTGTGAAATAGGTTATGGTTTTGGGGCATGCGGTATTGATAAGCCATGGTATTGGCCCATGGTATTGTAACAAATCCTATTCACAAAATCAAAATATAACAAATTGAATTTTATTGTTTTTATCACTTTGTTATTATTATTAATTGAACCAGCATTTAAATGTTTGCACAATATCACTTTTTAACTGTTAACTTTTAATTTTTTTCTATTTTTTAATCAAGCCAACATTTAAATTGTTTACATACTTACATTACATCTTCACATCTACTCTATATTACATATATTACACAACATGCATAGTAATATATTACACATAAGTTTTTCTAGATCAACAATTCTTCATTAAATTATTCTTAGAACCTACATAGGCTTCCTTACTAGGAATAAATAATTACCCTACATCTCATCTAGCATATCAAGGCCTAGCTTCATCCTCAATATGCTAATCTAGATCTCCTTTGTTGCTTCATGCACTTTCCTCAAACCTTACACAACTATGTATCTCATTCATAGAAAACTTGCAACATTACTCATGTATTTATCTTTCTTACCTGAGAATCTCTCTCCCAATGTCTTGTTCCCTGACACATAATTGTGCTCTTGCTCACCACAAGCCCTATTGACCCTCTTTTCTAACAATTGGCCCTCTAAGCACTCTTTGTTGTCAATAAGTCTTCTCGAACCTCTTTGTTGTCAATGGACCCTCTTGGCCCTCTTGGTGTGAACAAGACCTCTTAGCCCTCCACAGGCTCTCTCATCTCTCTCAGCCCAACCACAGGTCTCAAGCCTACTCAACCTTATCCTACATAAGATTCTCTCTTTCCAACCATCTTTCATAGGCCATCTTGGCTCTCAAGGCTCTGAGGCTTACTCAAATTTCTACACACCTTCAAATACTACAAAAATAAACACTCCCTCCTAGCAAGGAAAGGACTCTCCACCACCCCCAACTTATCCCTATAGAAAAAAATTCATGTTCACCAGGGGCTTCATGATAATTTTTAGAATGTGCTAATATGTAGATATGTATAGAAACCTCACAACACCCATATAGACCCCCACCTCTAATGAAGTGGTACTTGATCTCTATGTGCTTGGACCTGTCATGAAGCACTATACTCTTTATTATCAAAATGAATCATGGAGAGCCCCATATTAAGATTAAATAAACCTATGAGAATTTTGTGAAGCCATATATCCTCACAATTCACAATAATTGTAGCCATACACTTAACCTCCATTGAGATAAGTGCTATGGAGGTGTACTCACCCCATTATTTGACCTTTAGATCATGATCTTCATCCCTATCTAGTTTTACATAAGTTCATTAAGTGCTTGAAACTCACTAAAGGCCTCACCCTTGGGCTTCAGAAAGTATATCCATCACATACTCCACTAACAAAGTACCACCTATATCTAAATGTATCAAACCCAACACACCTTTGGACCTACTCTTGTTTCTTGAAAAAGTATCCTTCGCATAATTTCCAAGCACACATCCCTTTCACATTCCATCCTACTCTACATTGAACTCCATAATACCATTGACCATCTATAGAAACAATGGTAAAGTTCTAAAGTGAAAGTGACCCATCCTCCTATTCCATAGCTCAGATAGGTTGCCACTATCATGTTCTAGGGATTATATTAACATCATATCTCGTAGGCCTAACAAGCACTTATCCACCTGTAAAGTTAACCTCAAAACCCTTGTCCTCTATAGCCAATACATACATCACCTCATTCACCACCATTGAACTCCTAGAATACAACTAAAAATGTATGGTTCCCTCTCCCTCTTGAACGCCTTTACCATATTGGTGAAAATATTTGAAAATATTTTCATGTGATGAGATGCTCCACTACCCATGAACCACACCCCATGTGTAATGATGTGAAAAGGGCAGGACACCAATGATAATTCCTTCTCATTATTGGTGGCCAAATCTTTCATCTACGCAGATGCTCCAATATGTTCCTTTCCCTTTCCCTTATTCTTGTTTGAACATTGACTTGGAAAGTGCATATATTTGTGATATGCAAAGCATTTCACTTTTCTCATGTCCCTATTCTTGTTAGCATGTGAAGTAGATCATCCTTATGTGTTTTATTTGGTCTTTTCCTTACCCTTCCTTGCTTAACTAGAATGTTCAAGGTTCTCCTCATCCCCACACTTTTGTTGTTTGCTAGGAAATGACTCCTCTAAGGTTTTCTTTTGAGTGAAGTCATCCCATATTCTACCCAATCAACTAATTTATTTTGTGCTCGAACATATATCAAAATGATATCTTGTTTTTTGTAAAGCTATTCAAGGCTATCCTTACAAGCTCCTCATCTGACATGCTACCCCATTAGCTCCAAGATCATTTTGAATTTGTTGAATCCTAGTGAGATATGATGGAAATGTGCATGACTAGTCAAATAGGTATTCCTTAACTTTTCCATGAACACCATTTTTTATTTTCGTTATCAATCTAGTACAAACTAATAGAAGCAATCCACATCTCATTGGAAATCTTCTTCCTTGAAATGTGAGGGATGACATGATCCTTCATTGCATCCATGATGATGTGTTTGGCTTTCACATCCTTCAAATAATTAACGACCAATAATATAGCATATGTGAGGTGTAATGACCTTATAGAAACTCCTATAGATTGTTATCCATGAGAATTAGGGCTATTCCCCCCCTTAATTGACTAAAATTTGTTTCCCCTTTTTTATGGTCTTCATATCTCAACTTGGTAGAAGTATTTCTCCTAGATTAATCGCTCAACCATAAATCCCTTAGTTAAAAATAAAATGTGTTAATGTAAATCCATGTGCTATTGATTTCCCTCTTCACAAAGCTTAAAGTTTCTTTGATACCATGTTAAATTCCAAACACCATATTTAATCCATTTCACATGGAAATTATTTGATACCCAATTTTTTTTAACTAGTATACCAATTTTCCAAATGGCTAATAATAAACATTGGTATTTTTACCTTCTTAAAATAAATTTCTATTTGACAATATTTAGAAAAATCAGTCACAAACAACACAGAAATCTTCCCAATCAAATTTTCCTTCACATTATTTTATCTAGAAATTTAGGTTACATGACCCACAAAGAAATACATAGCAATTGCAACAAATATTTGAACCTTTAAATGGCCCATTGGATTCTCATCCTAGAAATTTTTTGGCTTTCTTAGATAAATTCATCCCTAACAAAACTTAGCTTCTACTTGTGAAATTTTTCGACCTTTGGTTGTACAACTTGCACACTTGGAAAACTTTCCCCCTAGCTAGAATCTCAACCTCCTCCCTTTCTCCACGTGGCCTTGGTTGGAAACTCACCCTTACTCACAAATTTTGGTCTGGATATAAAACTTGGCCTCCTCGTTGAAGATCTTAGACCCTCTCTTTGAATTGTCATCCTCATCTCATTTCCCTTTCAAAAATCCTGTTTTGCACACTTTCTTCTTGTCTTCAATCACTCAAGCCTCTCACTCATCGAGAAATTTATTTTCTCAATCATAGTGTTATGTACTCATCCTTTATTAGGATCTCTTGTAACTTCTCATTGAGCCAAATTCCTAACCTCCAAAGTGGTAAAGGCTAGTATTAAATACTGACCCGCATAGATCAATGGTGGAGATTAGCTCTAAGTCACTTAAATAATTGAATTGTTTATTATTAGAAAATTTAGCCCAATAATCGATATTAATAAATAGATTAAATTTGTTGCTTTCCTAAGTTAAAACTTAGGAACTAAATCATAATACTTGCTCCTCTAAAAAAAGAAGTGAAAAGGGACTCTCTCCTACATGATAGACACTTACCCTGTGTTGAATAATTTCCAATGCTACAAACATCAACAACTTGTTCCTTTAAATAAGATGACCCATTCCACCAAGGTTACATGTCTAGTGAAATATCATGAACAGGGGCCAATAGATGGTCTTAGAACCCAAGCCAAAGAGAGCACTAATGGATGGAAGGGATAGAGATTTTAAAAACCAATGTTGGTTGTAAATTTGGAACCCAAAGCAAGAGACCAAGAATGATATGAGACTAGAAGGCTTATATTCAACATAGTGAATAGGTTAGAAGGACTACAAATGGGATGCAATATTTTCATGTCAAGAAGGTTTAGACATTAAACAATAGCCCAAAGGAAAGATCTAGAGAGGAAGAGGTGAAGCATAAGTACCAATTCCCGATGGACAAGTTGGATAAAGAGGCAAACAAATAAGGGAAAAATATAAGAACATAATGTTTTAAAAAATAAGCCAAGAAAAGAACCTTTAAATGGCCCATTGGATTCTCATCCTAGAATTTTTTTGGCTTTCTTAGATAAATTCAACCCTAACAAAACTTAGCTTCTACTTGTGAAATTTTTCGACCTTTGGTTGTACAACTTGCACACTTGGAAAAATTTCCCCCTAGCTAGAAGCTCAACCTCCTCCCTTTCTCCATGTGGCCTTGGTTGGAAACTCACCCTTACTCACAAATTTTGGCCTGGATATAAAACTTGGCCTCCTCGTTGAAGATCTTAGACCCTCTCTTTGAATTGTCATCCTCATCTCATTTCCCTTTCAAAAATCCCGTTTTGCACACTTTCTTCTTGTCTTCAATCACTCAAGCCTCTCACTCATCGAGAAATTTATTTTCTCAATCATAGTGTTATGTACTCATCCTTTATTAGGATCTCTTGTAATTTCTCATTGAGCCAAATTCCTAACCTCCAAAGTGGTAAAGGCTAGTATTAAATATTGACCCACATAGATCAATGGTGGAGATTAGCTCTAAGTCACTTAAATAATTGAATTATTTATTATTAGAAAATTTAGCCCAATAATCAATATTAATAAATAGATTAAATTTGTTGCTTTCCTAAGTTAAAACTTAGGAACTAAATCATAATACTTGCTCCTCTCAAAAAAGAAGTGAAAAGGGACTCTCTCCTACAAGATAGACACTTACCCTGTGTTGAATAATTTCCAATGCAACAAACATCAACAACTTGTTCCTTTAAATAAGGTGCCCCATTCCACCAAGGTTACATGTCTAGTGCAATATCATGAACAGGGGCCAATAGATGGTCTTAGAACCCAAGCCAAAGAGAGCACTAATGGATGGAAGGGATAGAGATTTTAAAAACTAGTGTTGGTTGTAAATTTGGAACCCAAAGCAAGAGACCAAGAATGATATGAGACTAGAAGGCTTATATTCAACATAGTGAATAGGTTAGAAGGACTACAAATGGGATGCAAAATTTTCATGTCAGGAAGGTTTAGACATTAAACAATAGCCCAAAGGAAAGACCTAGAGAGGAAGAGGTGAAGCATAAGTGCCAATTCCCGATGGACAAGTTGGATAAAGTGGCAAACAAATAAGGGAAAAATATAAGAACATAATGTTTTAAAAAATAAGCCAAGAAAAGAACCTAAATGAGAGAAAATTGCATGGAGAAGAACAAAGCCATGAGAATATATAATGCACCACCATAACCTCCTTGCTATTATTGTATAATCACTCCCTCATTTTGCAATATTCCACCTTGTAAAATCAATGTCCATCCCAATTTGAAATGACCATAGACACTATGTAGTTGCCAATGTCCAAATCCACACATCATTAACATGATAAAAATCCACTAAATCCTGAGCATTAACGCGATACTAAAACCACACTGAACTTTCCTCGTGGATGTATTAAATAATTTTATACTTAATGCAGGGAATTCAAAACATGACAATGGTATGGGGGATGTTGTATGGCTCCTTCCTCAACCATGTGTACATGGTGGGATGGAAGCCATGTTCTTCTGTACTTCTCATAATCTTTTGAACATATTCGAGGAAGAAATATCTTTCATTGATAAATAAGATTAATATTTTTTGAGAGGGTAAGTGGGGAGGGAGTGCCATGTGTGGCTAAGGAGTGATGCATAATCTTTGTAACCTTCATTAGCAAGAAGGTCTACAATCTTATTTTCATATTATATGAGATGTGATGTGATAACCATAAGGATTGAATGGAGGAAAGTGGCCACCTAATCCAAGCTACATTCTATATGCCAGTTACTAGATATTTTAGCTGGTATAGTGCCATGGATTGTTTTAGTCATCATATTGATTACAAGTTGAGAGCCCATTCAAGTAGTAATTTTCAGAAGGCTTGTGCCTAGTCCATATGAAGTCTAATTTCTATGGGTTTGATTTCTGTTATCACTCAGGTTGTCCCTAGGCTCCTATTAGGGATACGGCCGAGGTAACCACAAACCAATCTTTTGATTGCAGGTTCTAGCCCA
>APFE031171912.1:33844-59488 GCA_000404065.3 Pinus taeda | reverse complement strand
TTTGCAGACAAACCTAACCTCCCTAGGAGTCTAAGACTCTCTAGTGACAAACAAACCAAACAAGAGCAATCCTTCTCTAAATACACGTTATTCTATGAGAGATCAAGTGTTTTTTCGATCTTACCTTAGGTCCAACGCTTGTTGTAGCAGTCCAGCCTTGCTGATCCAGATGAGCTCCTCCTTCACTTTAAGACCTGCATACACTAACAAGAAAAATGATTACATAACACCTGAATATTTCATAAAAACAAAGCATATTCATCATATAGACCAAGGAGTACATGAAATAATTCATTAACAACAAATCATTGAGAAGAATGGACTTATTTGTATTAAGGAAACAAAAAAGGAACCATTACAACCTGAGCCTTGGTGTTGTGCAAGCTCCTCCCAGGGTCCAGCAAGAGATTTCCTCTACTTTGACAAGCTCACCCACTCCCACTATGGCAACAAGGAAGGATAGTGATCTCTCCTCACAAGTCAACAATGGAAGTCCTAATTCCAGCAGCATTTACCCTTTAGAATGTTCAGCTTTCAACCTCCCCTCCTTTGTCCCAAGGCCTGTATTTATAGTATTCTAGAGGAAGTTATTCAGTTCCAACATCAATGGGATACTCCCTCTTTTGGATGGGGTAGCTCCTCTCTTGATGGGATAAGTTCCTCTATCATAGGGATGCATGAACCATCTGGAGGCGCTCAATACACGTCAAACACTCTTCTAGAAGGCTCTAGAAGTGACCACAAGTAACTTTTTAAAGATGAAACTCGCGCCTTTGACCTTTACAGGGGTACGCACCCATCCTTTGGCTTACAGAGCGTACCAGTACGCAGGCACAGTGTGTTTGGGATGCGTACACGCAGGCAAGGTAGAGAGAACCTGCGTACCCAGAGATAAACATGTTTTTAAGTGACTTTCTCTCTTTTTGAAGTTTTGACATGAAGAGCAGAGGTATGGGGCTTGACAAAGAGGACAATATGGCTATTGATGGGGCCATATAAACTGCATATAGTCAAGGTGACAAATTTCAGTGTAACAGAGTGTAATGGAAGGAATTAAACGAGAGTTTATGACACCTCATATCCCACAGCGGAATGGGGCGGCCAAGAGGAAGAACAAAACTATTGTAGGCGTAGCATAGGTAATGCTGCATGACAAAGGGATACCACTTCACTTGTGGGCTGACGCATGTGACACAGTGGTCTATTTGCAGAATAGAAGCTTGCATCGGATACTTGGGATGAAGACACCAGAGGAAGCCTTCTCCTGTAAGAGACCAGATGTGGGTCACTTCAGGGTCTTTGGCTAATTGGGATATTACCATGTGACAAAGGATGCACAGAAAAAGCTTGAGCTGAAAACAGAGTTGGGAATACTTGTGGGGTACACTGATACATGTTACAACTATCAAGTGTACTTGCCTACCAGTCAAAGCACAGTAATTCGCAAAGATCTCAAGTTTGATGAGCAGAAGGCCATGCAAGTTTCCCTTGAGAGGGAGTTCCAACTACAGGCTATGGATGAATTGTTGGTTCCTAAGGAGGAGGAGCCACAAACTTATGCAAAGCAGTCACATGCAGAGAATCAAGACATTTACTGAAGAAGAGTCTTCCAGAGATGGACAAAAGCACACAAGAGAAGCTAACAGATTATTGGTGGATGTGAGAGAGAATGTGGGAGCACCATCTTCTTAGCGTAGATAGAGGATGTCACCTTAGAGGTACAACGTTTACATGCCCCTTGCTAGGGAATGTGTTGAGACTGAGCCATCTTCCTTTGAGGAAGGAGTGCAACAGTTGATTTGGGTTGATGCTATGGTAGACGAGCATGACTCGATAGTTCGTAAAAATGTTTGGGACATGGTTCCGAGACCAGAGAGCAAGTTAGTTGTGAGTTCCTGTTAGATTTACAAGGTAAAGAAAGATGTTGATGATGGGATGATCATGTTGTTGTAAAATATTTCGATAGAGGAGCAAGATGTTGATATTTTGACAAAGGCTTTGTCAAAGTGTAAATTCAAGTTCCACAGTGACACGATTGGGGTGGCAGATAATCCCTTTCTTGTTGAGAGGGAGTACTGAAATTTGGAAACAAGAATATTCCAAATTTTTTTGTCCTTGAATTAAATTGTGAATTAAAATCGAATTTAGTATTAACAACTATTTAGAAGTAATTAATTTATTTATTTCAAGTTAATTAGTTGGAGAAATTCAAGTTAGAAGTCTTTCTCAAGTCATACAAGATTTATCCCTTAAATTAAGAAGATAAGATTGAGTTATATTTGAGTTGTAATTAGTTAACTTAGTTTACTGAGTTAAGTCCAATTAAATCAGTTCCAAACTGTTTGAGGAACTAATAGAGACTTAGTAGTCAGTTGATGCATGCATGCACTCAACTAGTGCTACACCAGTTAATTGAAGATTCCCTCATCAGAAACTCATGCATGTCTATTCTGAGAAAGACCCAGTTGAGATTAAAGTCAAGGATAGTGGATTATCAGTTGCATGTGTTTTCTCAAAGAGAAAACTCATGCATTCAGTGAAGGATTTAAGCCTTGAGGATTGCACAGTTTTGGAGGAAGTGTTCCACTTGGTTGAGGGAGACCATCCACTTAGTAATAGGAGAATCATCCCAGAGGAACGACTCAAGGAAATTGGAGCTTGGAGAGTAAAGAGGAAGGCTAGAGAGAAACCAAGATTGCTTGTGAGCATTTGTGAGGATTGTACTGAGAGCTAAGGTTTTGTATAATTCCTATGTATTTCCACCATGTATGATAATACAACAGTGTCGGGTTTTTAGCTGACACTTTCCCCAAATTATTTTCATGTGTACTATGTGATTGATTATTCTTCTTCTGGTTATATTTTCAGCTCAATCTTTAAGCTTCTACAAATTGATAGTAGAAGTAGGTTATAGTATTCTGCTTTGATTTATATTTCATTATCGGGTTAACCTAAAACGAGATTTTCTACATGGTATTGGAGCTCAATTCATAGAAATTTTCTACATGGTAATGGAGCTATGAACAGTATACTGAGAAGAGAATTCGAAGTTTGAAGTTCATGGTTGCAAATGCAAATCGAATTCATATCATACTTCAAGGTTAGCCAATGGCATTCTATGGCTTGAGACTCGAGTATACCTTGGAAGGCAACTCGAATTACATAGCATGGAATGATAGAATGGAGGTTGTGTTAGAACAAAATAGCTTGAAGGAATTCATTCATCAAGAAATCCCAAATCCAGCTTCAACTAATGCACAAGAGTTGGTTGAGTGGAAGAAGTGTGTGGTGAAGGCAAGATGGATCATCGTTAAGGGAGTTCAAGAACATATTGTCTCGAGTCTCCATGGGAAGGATACTCCATTTTCAATGTGGAACTCATTGAAGGATCTTTACCAGAATAGTAGCGACTAGAGGAAACTCGTGCTCAAGGATAAGCTTCGAAGAATCAAGATGGAGAAGAACGATACTATTTCCACATCTTTGAACAAGCTCACCACCTATAGAGATGAGCATGGCAATGTGGGAATAACTACTTCTGATGATGATATGGTGAGCCTCGCTCCCCTTGGCATTCCAAACAGTTGGAATAGCTACCAGGACTCTGTGAATGAAAGGGAGAAACTGTCAAATTGGTAATGACTGTGGTCAGATCTTATACAGGAGAAGATCAGGAGGAGTACACAAGGTGGTTCTTCATCCAAGGATGATGATGAAGAAAATATGGCCTTAACGAGTAAGGCAAGGAAAGGGAAGGGGAAGGCTTCCCATTTCGAATCAAATTCTTCTCATGGAGGGAAAGGGTGACATGTTTAAAGTGAGATTCTTTAATTATCACAAGATGGAACATTATGTGACTAATTTCTCATCGAGGAAGTCCAAGAAGGGATCCTTGAAAGGATCAGAAGCTAAGGCATTAGCCTCTCAGTTTGAAATGGAATTTACCCTCATTGCATGCATGGTGTCATCAAGGCTGGGTTTTGTCTGGTATCTTGATAGTGGAGGCTCATTCCACATGATCGGTGATAAAAAAATTGTTTAGTGCCTTGAAGGAGAAAGAACTCAACATGCGCATAAAGATGGGCGATGACGGAAGGTATAGTGTTTCACGAGTGGGAATGGTTTATTTTTAGAGGGATCATGGAGGTCCTCTCACCTTGACAGCTGTGATGTATGTGCCTGGATTGAAGAAGAACTTGGTATCAGTTGTAATGTTGGAGGACAAAGGCTAAAATGTTGTCTTGAATAAAGGGAAGGCATTCCTAAGACACATAGCCACAGGTCAGACCAAGAGGTTAGGGATTCAGGTGAAGAATCTCTATAAACTAGAGGTATATGATTGTGCATCATTGAGTATGAAAGCAGAATTGGTGCGAAGCTAAGACATTGGAAAGTTTTGGCACAAATGATTGGGCCATTTGCATCATGGGGCTTTGAAGATAATGTAGCAAATACCTACAACACTTCCCAAAGGTAAACTTGAGAAAGTTGACACATGCAAAGGTTGTACCTTAGGAAAGCACACCAAGTCTTCCTTTCATGATCGAGACAGACGAGTAGAGGATATCTTAGAGAAATTTCATACTAATGTGTGTGGACCATTCTCGATGGCATCCACAACGAAGCAAAGGTATTATGCAATTTTCATTGATGACTATTCTGGTAAATGTTGGATTTATTTCATGCAAAAGAAGGACTAAACTTTCACAAAGTTTTGTGAGTTCAAATCTTTGGTCAAAAAAGAGTCAGGGAAGAAGATCAAGGCCTTGAGAAGCGAAAATGGTGGAGAATATGTCTCTCAAGAGTTTAAGGACTTCTGTGTAGCAGAAGGAATTAAATGAGAGTTGATGGAACCTCATAACCCATAGCAGAATGGGGTGGCTGAGGCATGCAACACAACAGTCTATATACAACATAGAAGCCCACATTGCATACTTGGGATGAAGACACCGGAGGAAGCTTTCTTGGTCGCTTTAGGATATTTGGCTAATCAATATATTTCCATATGAAAAAGGATGCATGGAAGAAGTTTGAGCTGACAGCAGAGTTGAAGATACTTGTTGGGTACACAGATACACCTCACAACTATCAAGTGTACTTTCCTACCATTCAGAGGACAGCGGTTTGCAAAGATCTCAAGCTCGATGAGCAGAAGGTCATGCACAATTCCCTTGAGAGGGAGATCCAACTATAGGTTGTGGAGGAACTGTTGGTTCTTAAGGAGGAGGATCCTCAGACTGATGTGAAGCATTCACATGCATAGGTTCCAAGAGTGGAGACATGCACTAAAATAGAGTCTTCCAGAGATGGACGGAAGTGCACAAGAGAAGTTGACAAATTGTTGGAGGATGTGAGAGAGAACGTGGGAGCACCATCTTCTCAGTGTAGCCAAAGGAGGTCACCTAATAGGTACACTGGATACATGGCCCTTGTTGGGGAATGTGTTGAGACCGAGCCATCTTGCTTTGAGGAAGCAATGCAGCAGTCGATTTGGGCTGATTCTATGGTGGAGGAGTATGACTCCATAGTTCATAACAATGTTTGGGACGTGGTTTTGAGACTGAAGAACAAGTCAGTTGTGAGTTCTCGTTGGCTTTACAAGATTAAGAAAATTACTGATGATGGGAGGATCATGTTGCCGCAGTATATTTTGAGAAAGGAGAAAGATTGGCATTTTGGAAAAGGCTTTGTCAAAGTGTAAATTAGAGTTCTATAGAGTGAGGATCGTGGTGGAAAATAATCCCTTTCTTGTTGAGAGGGAGTGTTGAAATGTGGCAACAAGAATATTCTAATTTGATTTTTCCATGAATTAAATTGTGAATTAAAATAGAATTTATTCTTAACAGCTACTTGGAAATAATTAATTAATTTATTTCAAGTTAATTAGTTGGAGAAATTTAAGTTAGAAGTCTTTCTAAAGTCATACAAGAGTTATCCCTTAAATTAAGGAGATAAGACTAAGTTATATTTGAGTTGTAATTACTTAACTTAGTTTACTGATCTAAGTCCAGTTAAATTAGTTCCAAACTATTTGAGGAAGTAATAGAGAGTTAATAGTCAGTTGATGCATACATGCACTCAACTAGTGCTACTCTAGTTAGTTGAAGATTCCCTCATCAGAAACTCATGCATGTCTATTCTGAGAAAGAACCAGTTGAGATTAAAGTCAAGTACAATGTACTATCATTTGCATGTGTTTTCTCAAAGAGAAAAATCATGCATGCAGTCAAGGATTTAAGCCTTGAGGATTGCACAGTTTTTGAGGAAGTGTTCCACTTAATTGAGGTAGATCATCCACTTGGTAACAAGAGAATCATCCAAAAGGAAGAGTTCAAGGAAATATGACCTTGGAGGGTAGAGAGGAAGGCTGGAGAGAAGCCAAGATTGCATATGAGCATCTGTGAGGATTGTACTGAGAGATGGCTAGTTGTGAGAGCTAAGGATTTGTATAATTCCTATGTATTTCCACCATGTATGATAATAAAATAGTGTGGGGTTTCTAGCTGAGGCTTTACCCAAAGTATTTTCATGTGTATTCTACGATTGATTCTTCTTCTTCTTGTTATATTGTTCAGCTTGATCTTTATGCTTCCACAAATTGATAGTAGATGTTATAGTACTCTGCATTGATTTATATTGCATTATCGGGTTAACCTACCATCAGATTTTGTACAAAACCTAAACGTTAAATATTAATAAACTGAAATAAGTTAGCATTTTAATCATAAGGAAATCATTTTACATCTAGGGTTTCTAGAATTTCTACTAGGGTTTCGTTATAAACTCTGGATACAATTATCAAAAATTTAATATAACAACCAAGTTAGGGTTTCAATCACATGAGAGCACATACACCTAAGGTTTCATTCCTAGAATTTTAAATTAACTATTATAAAGGTTTTATCATCAACCCTAAATTTTAAATAAACCCTAAAGAGCTAGGGTTTTATCGTATGTTATAAATATCATAAACAAAGCCTTAAAAGTTAGGGTTTTGTACTTAACCCTAAGGGTTAGGGTTTTATCGGTGTGAACAAAATATAGATAGTGCAATAAGGGTTGATTTAATTCAAATATTACACACGCTAAATAAGAATGTTGATGACTCATAACCTTAGACATGAGAGAATATATATATATATATATATCTATATATATATATATATATATATTATATATATATATATATATATATATATAAAAGATAAACTAGTAGTACATTCTTATATGAACAATATCTACAACAAATCTTGTAAGCTTAAAGATAACCTTCAGTTGAGCCTTTTACAAATATTGTAGGGTTTCCTATCGAAGGGATCCCAATGCAACAAATATTATTTCTTTTTATAGGAGTCTCCCTCTGAAACTAGCAACAATCCTTAATATAAGTACCTTGTAGAGTATAGTTTCAAAATTTCGTTCCAAGGAAAGCACAAGAGAAATGACTTTCCTGTAAAGTGGGGAAGCTCCCTCTAGGTCTTACATCAACCTAGTCTTTTGGCAGATTCCCTTAATTCATCAAAATTACTTAATAAAAAACACATATTAAATTTATGAACCCTAGAAATAAAAAATATTGATTCTAGAGAAAAACATAAGAGAAATTATACAATAATAAAAAAATAGCATATACTATAAGTAAAGGATATATGAGACTAAATAGAATAAGTCTTTGACTTCACGTTCCTTATTTTTATACTTCTTTTGAGGATTATCATTAGTAACAACATTAGCTTCATCCCTTTTGCTCTTCTTGTTCTTAGAATTATTGGGACATCGATTCTTATAGTGTCCCATCTCGACAATTACGACATAAATGCGATTATGAAGGTTGGTACAAGTTACATTTTTGAATGGGTGGAAGCTAAATATAGAAGATAAAGGTGATTAGAATTAGAAGGTGCAAGTGGGAGGTAAAGACGAGACGTGTGCCAAGAGCTAGCAAGATATTACTTGTGTTGAGGAGGTGTAAATATATGAAATGATCTCACTAGTTTCCTGGTAGAAATGGAGCATAATACTTAGGGAGGAGCTACTCAGACTATAGTTCAAAGGCAGCCTATATTGTATTTCCAAGATTTCATGATACTAGAACTTTGAATGTCTTTAGCAATGGCTAATACAATATGCACTTTGACCCAAGAAACAATCAACACTTAATAATAAATGTGACTACAATGATTATAATAACGTCATAAATATCTCATTATGAACTATATAAATACTATATAAACAACTAACACTTCAATGAAAGGGAACATGTGCGTTTTTTTAAATCTCTAAAAAAACGAGGTAAACATTTCTATCTTACATCAACCTAGTCTTTTGTGTTTTCTTATTATTGTTAGGTTACTTTACTCATTTTTAGCTTTCACTTTTATCGTCCTAATTTCCTTCAGTATATTTTTAATACTATTCTTACTTTAAATTTAATTTATATTACTTACTTATTATATGTTTGAATATTTATTATTTAATTAATTTATAATTTTTCTTTTTAAGTATTTTCATTCCCCTATAATTATGATTTATTTGTTGTTTTTTTTTTTATTTTTCACTTTCAATAATTATTTTCGATTATTTTTTACTAATTTAATTTTCTATTTAAAATTCTTCAATTCATATATATATATTATATATATATATATATATATATATATATATATATATATATATAGATATATATATATATTATATATATATATATATATTATATTATATATATATATATATATATATATATATATATTCTTTAGTTTTATTTTTTTTTACTTATTGAAGTTGATTATATAGAATTTATTAAATTATTATTTTATTGTTTTTAACTTAATATTGTTGAACTTTTAACATTTATTTCCATATTCTGTGAAACATCTCCACATTATTTATTTAGTGTTAGGTCATGTTTCACATTATTTATTTAGTGTTAGGTCATGCCTCCATCCATGTCCTGATGATGAACCACACATGAGTGTTCAAAACTTTGGCCCCCCTAGAACTGTGTTGTGATTAATAAGGAGAAATGAGAAAAGCCTCACTTCTCAAATATTTATAATATTGTTTGAGTTTAAAATGAGGTATGGTTTTTCGGTATGTGTCATTAATAAGCCATAGCCTTGGCCCATAATATTGTAACAAGGCCTCAATTATTATGGCTCTTAGTGAATAGAATCATTTTTAAGACATTTTAATTTATAATACAATTTTTATATCACACAATTCAATTTAGAACCAACATAAAATAGTCATGAGAAAATGACAGAGAAAAAAAAAACAAAAAAAACAATTTACAAATTTATATCAATTTTTTCAAAATATCCACTTAATTTTTTTTTTGAAAACCTTAACAAACTTCATAAATCTGCTTAAAATTTTCACACCCAATTAATTCAAATATTTTTGACCAAAATAATATATATATATATATGAAAATAGCAACCATGAATTATTATTATCATCATCTTTCATTTCACAAATTTGTAAAAGGCATCTTGAACTTGAATTCAGATGTAGTTTAAAAAATTTGTTTGGGAGCATATACTTTTCTTTGCATGAAAACTAATTGTAAAAAATGAACAATGTATTTAGGAAATTCTTTTGCAGCCATTAAAGTTCAACCATGTAAAAAAAAAGATTGAAAATTATTTTAACGATAAATACTAATACTCAAAAGGAAATATAATTTGCTTTTAACATAAATATCTTACTAAAAATAATCACACATGTTACACATAGTTTTGCCTAGTGTAGAAAACTATTAATATGTCATAAAAGCACATTACTAAAAAAAGTCGAGGATCATGGAAAACCGACCATAGCGCGTGCACACATTGGGCTCAATATCTGAAACACAAAAGTGTAGTAATCATAGGTGTAGCAACATACCTTTGACTGAATATAGATTCATAAGGCTACAAATTCTCATAAATTTCATGTAATATGGCTTGATTGTCAAATTGTTGATCCATTTCATATTCAACTAAATAAGAGGCAATTTCTTATTGGAAAACGTCTTAATCATCATGACGACTAGCTTGAGAAGAAAATTCATAAAGTGCCTCTAACATCTCCTCAACATCCATATATTCTCCATCATCGTAAATGCTTTCAAGATGTTGAATGAAACCCTTACAAAAATTACAATAGTCTTGAGATAGTGGTAAGGAAGGATGAGACTTCCCATGATGTCCAAAGAACATTCTATTGAAATCTTTAAGAGAACACAAACTTCCTAATTGAAACCCTCCAAACCATACTCTAGCTTTGTCTTCTACGGTAGCCATAAACATCCTCATGAACCAATCCTCATGAAACTCAACCCTCAGTCTACATACATGCATATGAAATCTAACCAAATGCATAATAACATCATCTTTCTTTTCATCTTTGAACATGGGAAGATGGGTTAAGCAATCAGCATTAGGCATAGGATTTGGAAAACCATAGATATGAGATCAATCCCTAGGATCATACCTAACATTTCTTCTAGCAGTAGAACTCATATTAGAACTTCTTCAAGCTACTGATCTTCTAGACACTTTGAGATTGGAGTCGCCGGGGTAATATCACAACCTTAAGAAAACCCTAGTTTCCTGTTACCCTTAGGAATCAGAAAGAGACTTAAAGAAAATCTAGGAAAAGGAGCTTTTCAACTCCCGACAGATGCACCAAAATGTTATTACTGAGCTAAAATGGTTGGGCTGTGTCAAACATCAACCCACCATAAATATTTCAAACCACTTTGACTCGAAGTTATCCCTTCCAATATGAGAGGGCTCTCTCAAAATAATTATCAAATTCATTTTAATCAACTTAGAGCTATAGATGACTAACTCTAATTTCTTTTTATGTATTTTTACAAGTGAAGGAGAATGTGATGGCTGCCACGGGCATGGAGTCAAATAAAATAAAACCCTTGGCAAACAACGATGTTTAATAGAAGTTGAGGCATTTCTACCTTTAAAATTGATGTCAAATAAATATTGACAGTCATACATAGTAAATGAAGGAAGTTGGAGCACTCGACATGGATTCCAAGTAATCAAAATACTATGAACAATGATAACAACATATAAAACATGATAAGAACACATAAAGTTATAACATGATTCTCAAGTATGAAAACATAGTCAATGCAATAAATATTATCTAGAACAAAAGTTTACTAAGATTCAACTTCTCACATTATCGATCCACCTTCATAGAGTTAGAAAACTACACATATATAGAGTAAAACCACAATCATATCATTAATTACAAATATTTTCCACTGGGGGCTAAATTCGATCAATCAGTTTAGAGACTTTATCCTGCTTAACACATATTGAGGAATATTAGGGATTTCAGTTTTGCACAATTTGAATACAAGTAGGACTCTTCCAACATTAATGAATTCAACGAGGTTTTGATGAATACAAGTAGTACATTCTTATATGAACAATATCTACAAAAAATCTTGTAATCTTAAAGATAGCTTCAGTTGATCCTTTTACAAATGTCGTAG
This sequence comes from Pinus taeda, assembly GCA_000404065.3. Classification (NCBI taxonomy): domain Eukaryota; kingdom Viridiplantae; phylum Streptophyta; class Pinopsida; order Pinales; family Pinaceae; genus Pinus; species Pinus taeda. The sequence goes on along the minus strand of APFE031171912.1, from coordinate 47,985 downwards.
GGTTTCCTATTGAAGGGATCCCAATGCAATAAATATTTATAGGAGTCTCCCTCTGAAACTAGCAACAATCCTTTATTTAAGTACCTTTTAGGGTATACTTGCAAAATTTCCTTCCAAGGAAAACACAAGAGAAATGACTTTTGTGTAAAGTGGGGAAGCTCCCTCTAGATCTTACGTCAACCTAGTCTTTTGGCGAATTCATTTAAATTAGTGATCCCTAAAAATAATAAATGTTGATCCTAGAGACAAACATAAGGGAAATTATACAATAACAAAAACAATAGCATATACTATAAGTAATGGATATATGAGACTTAATATAATAAGCCTTTGACTTCAAGTTCCTCATTTTTAGAATTCTGTCAAGGATTATCATTAGTAGCAACATTAGCTTCATCCCTTTTTCTCTTCTTTTTATTAGAATTATTGGGACATCCATTCTTATAGTGTCCCATCTTGCCATTAAATTACGACTTAAATGAAATTATGAAGGCCGATACTAGTTACATTTTTGAATAGGTGGAAGGTGAATATAAAAGATAAAGGCGATTAGAATTAGAAGGTGCAGGTGGGAGGTAAAGACTGGACATGTGTCGAGAGCTAGCAAGATCTCTCAAGATATTACTTGTGTTGAGGAAGTGTAAATATATGAAATTCTCTCATTAGTTTCATGGTAGGAAAGGAGTGTAATGCTTAGGGAGGAGCTACTCGCACTGTAGTTCAAAGACAACCTTTATTATATTTCCAACATTTCATGATACTAGAACTTTGAATGTCATGTCACTGTAGAGATGTTTATAGGGATTAGTGAAATATATATATAAGATTAGTGGATGATGTCATTCATGTCGCTCAAGGTAATAATCATGGTGGATGTTGTCGCACTGCCCCTGAGTCATCCGAGCAACGACCTGCATGCAGAGGAGGATGGGAGGACAATTGGGTACAACGCGAGAGCGAACTACTTGTCTCTCAGGTGTTGAAAAATCAATGTTGTTATTGTTATTTCCTCTATTCACACTCGCTCTTTCTTCTTCCATGAAATTCAAATTCTCGTTTATTATTACTTACTGTGGTTGAGAGGAAATGTTGGTCGTTGAGAGGAGGAAATGCCAATGATCACAAGGAAGGAAGGAAGCTTGAGAACGAAGAACAAAGGCATAGTGGTTCTTTGGGCTTTATAACATTCCAGCCGAACCAACCGAGGCGATGATTTGGCGACGCTGCCATCTCTTCACGACCCTTCTATTAATAACTTAGAAAAACAATTACAGGTACACCACATGGTTTTTAATCTTCACTAATCTTCTACTGCTATAAGGGTGGCTGTTTTTAATCAAATTAAGAAATACTATACTCATGAGAAAATAAGAAATAAGATAATAAGTATATTTATTAAAATTTAACAAGAATATTTAAAATTAACCAGAATTAAAATCTATACACGATATATATTTATTTTATATTTTATATTTCTCACAATGGGATGCTATTTTTGGTCCTATACAACATCAAACAAACCAAAAAATAATATACTAAATTTAAATATAGTTTAACTTGAACAAACATTTCATTTCTTTTCAATTGTTTCAACGTCTCCATTGCAAAATCTATCATCATCTTCTCTCTGTTACACACACAAAAATAGTGAAACACACAAGAATACCTTCACTGGTTCTTGCCAATGTGGATTCTTATGAATGAATGTTTAATTTTTAAACTTTTTTTTTGAGTGCAAAAATTCAAGGTATCAACTATGTAGAGGAAAATTTTCTAGAGGTGAAATCCTTTTCTCAAGTTCAATATTAAATCTATAGAGGTGCAAACTTTTCCGCAAATTCAACCTTTAAGCCTCTATTTTGAGTGAAAAAATTGAGGAAATGTTTGAATCTTAATATTTTATCCCTCTCCGCCCTTGACCATTGATAGAACTAGAGTTAAGATTGATATATGTGGGTTTACCTAATTTTGAAATTAACCCTTCCATATTATTTTATGTTTGTTTCTATTTACTCTTAAAATTTACCATATATCAATAAACTTATTTAGTAGAAGCTTCTAAATGGATGTGCAAAAACCATAGGTGTTTCACATGTTAGCTAATAGATCACTTGCATTTTAGTTTTTGTGTCCAAAACATGGGTTTTTGGAATGCTAGCTAAACTATTATCTGTGTCTTAGTTTGTGTGTCCACCTAATTTAGACATGGAGCATATTATTTTGAGAGAGTTTTATGCTAACATGTTAGCATTGAATTAGGTTGGTCATTCATTCTCAAGATTATATGTTATTAATTAGTCATTTGGCCTATTGGAGGACTAGGCTTCTCAAGTTTTTACTTGCATCCAAATCTTTGCCTTTTATTCTATTTTTCAACGTACTATAGCAACAGTCCATATAACATATATCTTTCTCTTCTCATGCTTGTTAAATTCCATCAACATTTGTAACATTTTGTAGTTGTGGTGTTGTTAAATTTGTGGAGAAAATTTTGGAGGAATGAAGTATACTGCATTTAATACACTGCTCATTGGGACAGTGTAATTGGTATTAAAACTTGGTTCGTTACGAATTGGTTGTGGATTCATTGTTTACGGGAACTGATCAGAAGTATTGACTACAACATTCATGGATGTTGTTATGAAGATCCTCGCAATATCCCCTGGAATGGATCGATGCATTTAATCATGTAATCATTTAACACTTAAATTTAGTAGTGTGTTTCCACCCTTAGCCAGAGTCCTGGGTGAATGCTCTGAATGACACCATCATATAGCATAATTACAAAGCTCAAGTGAAAGGTACCATCATCACCAACGATCAAGCATCTTGAATTGTTGTTGCAATTCAACAAGAAAATGGACGACATAATCATGTATTGTCTCTACAATGGACGACATGTAATCATGTATTGTCTCTACAATGTGAACATTGTGTGAAGTTGAAGGATACTATTGAAACATCTATTCAAATTCAATTGTTTTCCTGCACCTATTCTTCCATTGGCTTCTCCGCTATTGTGTTCATCTTCATCTTTTCCTTCCCTCCCCGCTGGAGCCGCCAAACTCATGGAAGATATGAAGGGTGCCATTGATCACACCCATTTCTCGACCACTAGTTCACTCACTAGAAAATTTTAGTAGTTGATGCATGGTGATTTAAATAAAATAATAATTAATTTTAAAATTGTTTATTTAGTTGTAGTTTTAGTTGACACAAAGTTTGGTATAAAAACTACTGGTTAGTTTTTAACTACCGAAGAGTTTTAGTTTTTAATGGTTTAATGTAAGAATAATAAATCATGTAAAAAATGTGGAAAAGTAGATAATAATAAAAGACTATATCTTTGGAAAATTAGCTAGGGATTTGTAATTTGCTATTCATTATGTAATAAAAAATCTGTATTTTTTTTCCTTTGTTTAAAGAATTTGCTTGAGATTTTTAGAATATTCACTTGGTACAGAGTATATGTTGAGCATGTCCATTTCTAATAGGTTGCCCATAATTGAATTTAATGGAAGTGATTATGGTTATTGGTTTATCAAAATGATGACCTTTTCAAGAGGAACAAATTTATTGGAAATTGTAGAAATTGGTTATGTAGAGCCATAATATTCGGTCATCTTTATAGCCAATGATAGAGTAGCTAAAATAGAAAATAAAATAAAAGAGAATGCTCAAGATTTATTTGATATTCAGATAGAGTCTATTCCCAAGAATTGCAGGTGCAAAAACTGCTAAGGATGCTTGGAACATTCTAAAGGAGACCTTCTAAGGCAATGATCAAGTCAAATTTGTAAAGCTACAAAAGCGAATTTGATAATTTCAAGACCATAAGTTAAAAGGGGAATTTGAGAATTTGAAGATGCAAGAAAATGAAAATATAAGTGATTATTGTGTGAAAGTAAAAAACACAGTTAAGTTAATAAGTTGGCTACTCTTGGAGAAATATTAAATAATGAGGTTGTGGTTAAAAAAATGTTAAGATCTTTAACACCAAAACCGAACCATATTGCTATAAAAATTAAAGAAAGTAAATATTTGTCTACCCTTAAATTTGATCATCTTTTTGAATCTCCCATGTCTCATGAATAAAGGTTTAAAGGTTTATTTGAAGAAAGTGATGAGAAAGTTTTTTTTTCAAAATTATCAATTACAAAAAATGAAGATGACACAACTAGCAACAACCAAAGTGAAGGTGTCACCACTAACAACAACCAAAGTCAAGGTAGAGGTAAAAATCAATATTATTCAAGAGGAGGTAATAGAGGAAGAAGAGATGGTTCAAGAGGAAGAGGTAGAGGTAGGTTTGATAAGAGAAATATACAATGCAATTTTTGTAAAAGCTAGCATATTTAAAGAAGGTAATAACAGCAAAAGTCTAATAATGGTTCTTCAAATAATTTATTTATGTCATATGAAAAATATGGAGATGCTAATAATAATGTTTGATAGATATGGTTTTCTAATCATATATCAGGAAATAAGAAACTTCTTTCTATAATTAATAAAAGTTTAAAATCTTCAATCAAGCATGGTGATGACAAAGCTTTAGAGGTTGCTTCACAAGGATCTATAGAAGTCCCTACTAGACAAGGTATGAAATTTGTTAAAGACATTATTTACACTCCATAATTGAAGCATAATTTATTACGCATTGCACAATTGATTGAAAGTTAGTATAAAGTGGTGGTTGAGAATACATAATGAAGAATTTGGGATACGAATCAAGGCCATAAGATGGTTAGTGTCGTGCTTATAACCAATAATAGAATGTTCTCATTGAAGTTTGGAGAACATAATAACCATTTTTATAATTTGGCATATGAGGACAAAAGTTGGTTGTGCCATATGAGGGATGGCCATTTGAATTTTCATAGTTCGAATCTTTTAGCATCAAAAACACAAGGAGGTTTTTGATGGTTGTGCTAAAGGAAAACATGAACCTGAAATTTTTCTAAAAACAAAATCATGGAGGGCCCATTATCCTCTTCAACTAGTACATTCAATCATTTGTGGACCTATGTAAACAAAAAGTTTGGGTGAATCTTCATATTTTATTACTTTTATTGATAATGTTGGGTTTAGTTTTTAAAGACTAAAGATGAAACTTTTGATACATTCAACAAGTTTAAAGCTCTTGTAGAAAATGAAAGTGGTCACATAATCAAATTTTTAAGGAGAATTTTTTTAAAAATATTTTATGCATTATTGTGAAATGAATGGCATCAAACAACAAATCACCATTGTTTACATGCCTCAACACAATGGGGTAGCAAAAAGAAAAAATCATATAGTGGTGGAAATGGAAATAAGTATGCTACAAACTAAAGAATTCAGGAACTCTTTTTGGGAGATTTTATGGTCACCAAAAAGACCATGTTCAAAAACTGATTTTGGATGGTTGTCTTACCAATAGTATTGGTGATTAGCCCACTAATATTTAAGTGTCAAGTACTATAGTTTCACCTAGGAGTTCCACACCACCAAGCACAAGTCCAACTTCTTCAGTTCCAAGTGTAAGTTCAATTCCTATTCCAAGTTACAGAAGGAAGGTAAGAAGCTTAAGCGATATTTATCGAAGGAGTACAAGCCAAGAACATTAAGAAAATCCAAGTGGCTAAACAATAATTTTTTCTTTATTTTCTCACTCTAATATTGAACCCTCATCATTTGAAGGTGCAAGAAATGCAAGAAGAGATGGATTCAACTCATAGGAATGATACTTGGGAACTTACAAATATTACATATAGCAAGAAACAAATTCATACTAAATGGGTTTACAAGCCTAATATAATAATGATGGGAGTATTGAAAGGTAGAAGCCAAAGTTAGTCACAAAAGGATTCATACAAAGGTATGGTATCGACTATGAGGAGAAATTTTCTCCATTAGCAAGACATGAGACTAATAAAGTGATGATTTCTCTAGTAGCTCGAAAAACACTGTGCATTCATCACATGGATGCGAAGAGTGAATTCTTGAATGGATACTTAGAAGAGGAAGTGTATGGGAAACAACCACAATGTTTTGAAGTGCAAGGTAAAGAACATCAAGTGTACAAGTTAAAAAAGGCTTTATATATATGGCCTCAAACAAACACCATAAGCATGGTATGCCAAAACTGACAGGTATTTTTGAAGAATGGCTTCAAGAGAAGCACGAATGAACCTACCCTTTATTACAAACATGAAGGTAATGATATTGTTGTCGTAAGATTGTACGTTAAGATTGTATTGTATATGGGTAGTAATTCTAAGATGGAGAATGAATTTCAAATTGACATGATGAATGAATTTGACATGAAATATTTAGGTCTCACGCAATATGTTTTATGAATGGAAGTTTATCAACCAAAATATGAAATTTTGATTTCCCAACAAAAATATACAAAAGGTATGTTTAAGAAGTGCAATATGGTTGACTGTAACCGAACCTCTACTCCAATTGCCCATGGAGTTGTGGTGTGTAGACATGATGGTGCTATAATTGTTGATTAGACAACTTTCTGAAGTATTGTTGGGAGTTTGAATTTTCTAACACATAAAAGGCCACATATTGCTTATTCAATTTCTCTTGTTTCAAGGTATATGACCAAGTCATCTGAACTTGATATGAAGGCAGCTAGGAGAACATTACGCTGTGTGAAGGGCACTATTAATTTTGGTATTCATTACTATACCTATAAAAGGTTTAAACTTGTTGGTTTTAGTGATTCCAATTGAGAGAGTAGTTTGGATGATTGAAATCCTACATCTAGTAATTTTTTTCTCTCCATTGAGGTTTGATTACTAGGAGTTAAAAGAAGCAAACTACAATTTCTCTTTTAGACACAGAAGCATAATATATTGCAATCACTCTTGCAGGTACACAAGCATTGTGGCTTAGAAGTGTTTTAGAAGAAATTGGAGAAAAAAAAATTCAACCAATAGTGGTATTTTGTAATAACATGAGTGCAAATAAATTAACCAAGAATCTAGTCCATAATAGTAGAACAAAGCATATTTACTTGAAATATTATTTTATTAGAGACTTGGTTCAGAATAAAGATGTTGACTTGAAATACACTAAACTAAAAAACAACTTTCAGATGCATTTACTCACCATCAAGGGGGAGTATGTTGGTAATTGGCAAATGCAAATTTAATATAAAATAACAATTACTTTTAATATTGTTTATTTAGTTGAAGTTTTAGTTTACATAAATTTTGGTATAAAAACCACTTTTCAGTTTTCAACTATCAAACAGTTGAATGTAAGGAGACCAAATCATGTAAAAACTCTAAAAGAGTAGATAACAACAATAAAAGATTATTTCTCTGGAGAATTCACTAGATATTTGTGTTTGGATTTTCTTGATTTAATAAAAGGATTGTAATTTTTTTTATATGAGTCTGCAATTATATTTTCCTCTTCTTAAAGATTTGTGTGAGATTTAAAAATCTTCAGAAAATCAAGACAATATTTGTTGATGTTCATCTACAACGATGTGAAAAGTGGCCACCTTCCATTTTAATCTATAAACTTTTTTGCAATTGTTACAATATTTTCCTAATGTCTTTCTTGCATCTAGGTTAGGGTTTTAAGGTCTTTATTTTAGGGATTTTGTATCATGCAATTCAAATAGTTTTTTTGAGTGTTTCTTATTTTCTTTTGTTCATAGTTGTTTCTCTTCTTTCCATTGTTGCTTTTATTATGTTATTTACCATTCTAATCACTCACAGTCTCTTTATCCATGTCCATTTTATATTTCATCAAACATCATTCCCTTGATTATCGAATTTGCCAACTTTTTCTCAAAACAATTTGTCAAATGTGAGGATAACCATTTTTTTTTAGGAATAAGAAATTGCGAATCACAAGTTAGATTCTCTGATCACAGAGCAATAATTCATCTGCCATAAGTTGTTCATATGTTAAGGAAATGGCACTTGTTAGCTACCATGTCCTTTTTTGAATTGTAAATATCAAAATAGATAGGAGAGTAAGTTAGTTTTAATCCCACTCTTCTCCTTTGTGGAATCTCCAATTAAATTAAAATATTCAAAAAACCAAATTTTATTTTTTTTATGAACAAGTAAGTTAGATTCTCTTATCACCCGAAAATTATTTATTTCCCATAAATTATTCAACCATTAAGGAAAATGACACTTTTTAGTTGCCATATATTTTTTTGAATTGTAAATTTTAAGATAGATAGGAGTGGCTTCAATTCCTTTTAATATAAATATTCTATATTTGTTGTGGAATCTCAAATCAAATCAAATTAAACTTAAGTATATAAAATAATAATAAAATTATTGAGATAAATTCATCAAAGCATATTTTATTAGACAAATATAGAGAATGATAGAGAAACATGAGAATCCATTTCATTCGATAGAATTTTGGGTTGAGATACTTACCTTATACATGTTGCAGAATGCTATCATATATTTATCTGTTAAGAAAGAATAAGTTGATAAAAAGTGTTGCAATGTAGCTTAATCCCTGTAATTTAAGTTGGAAAATGAAATCAAAGACTAATAGCAAGATTTATTAGACAATTTCCACCAAATTATTGTATTACTTAACCAAATGAAATGTTAGTAGCTTATATTAATAGTTTCATAACATTAATACTTAATCCTAAAAATTAGATATTTTCACTCAAAACACCAAGTTAATTTTTAAAATGATCTTAACAATCAAATTTTATGATAGTTTGTTTTGAAACACATTAGGGGAAAAGTAATTAATCAATTATAATAGATTTTTTTAGTTGATGGATTGTGCCGTTAATGAGTATCATAAATATTTAAATAAATCAGTGCAGTTCGCTATGTATGTAAAAATATTTTAAATATAAAAAAATATTACAAACAAGCTAATGTTAGACAATTTGAATAAGTTATTGAGTGCATTTATGACCTAATATTTCAGCCATCTTGTAAAATATTAATTAACTATAAGGTCAATCAGTTAAATTATTATAAATCTTAGAGTAATTATATAAAAAAATAATAAATTGCGAGATAATTTCATCAAAGAATATTTTATTAGACAAATATATAGAATGATAGGGAAACATGAGAATCCATTTGATTCGATAGTTGACATACTATCCTTATACATGTTGCAAAATGCTATCATCTATTTATCTATTAAAAAATAATAAGTTGACAAAAAGTATTGCAATGTAACTTAATCCTTCTAATTTAAGTTGGAAAATGAAATCAAAGACTATTAACAAGATTTATTACACACTTAATTGCCACCAAATTATTGTGTTACTTAACCAAATGAAATCTGCTAAGTTTATATTAACAGTTTCATAGCATTAATACTTAATCATAGAAAATAAATATTTTCACTGAAAACACCAAGTTACTTTTTAAAATGATGTTAACAATAAAATTTTAAGATAGTTTGTTTTGAAACAAATTAGGGGAAAAGTAATTAATCAATTATAATAGATTTTTGTAGTTGATGTACGGTGCGATTAAGGACTATTGGTAATATTTAAATAAATCAGTGCAATTCACTATGTATGTAACAATATTTAAAATATAAAAAAAAAATATTACAAACAAGCTAATGTTATACAATTTGAATAAATTATTGAGTGTAGAGACTCTTTATGTCCTAGTATTTTAGCCATGTTGTAAAATATTACTTATTGTAAAATATTATCTAGTATCTCTTTAATCATCCAAACTTTACCAAAACCTACTACCACTGCCACTAGGATAATTAACCATATTGGCTCAATGAAGGATTTTTGAAGAGTATTCAAGATCACAATCATCCCTATGATAAATTGACTCCTCTTAGTTAAAGTAGTTATCTTAGTTTGGGACAAAGAAATCATTTTTGAAACATTAGGCATAATGTAATAAAATATTATACTAAACATATTTTAGTGATCGAGGTGGATATTGGTGGCCACCCACCAATTCCACTTGGACCCCCACCATTGTTTCTTTCAGTTTTTCGTTTCCTTAATTGTAGCACAGTTTACTATTTTTAGCTACTTTTTTGGGTCCTAAACTTTGGGAGATATACCACGAGCAATTTTTCTATAAAATTTTCTTTTCCATCATATTCCTCGAAGATATCTTTCTGACAAGGTATCATGCGTGTCAAATAGAGATAATATTACCAAGTGACGATCCTGGGAAGTCGGTTTTCCAGCTAACCCCAACGAGGCCCATAAACTCTTGGTGTTACATCTCCTCAGGTTAGGGTTTTGCTTATTTAGGGTTTTCTCTTATTGTTCAATAATAAAAAGGCCCTTGAGCCTCATTGTAATGCAATTCAGAGGTATGTAACTGCCACATCTCTTCTTAGAGATAAGCTACCATCACCCGATCTAGCTTATTTCCACTTCTGTTTGTAAGCATATTTGAGTATTTTACATTAATGAAATGAAGTATTAATTTTGTTGCATCTCTATACTTTTGGTTATGCCTTTTTGGTTGACGAATGCTCCTATAACCTTCATGAGGCTCATGCATGACAAGTTGAAGGTATTCACCAACTCATTTGTAGTGGTATACTTGGATGACATCCTGATCTTTAGCCAGATTTGGGAAGAGCACCTCTGCCACATTCGACAGGTTCTCCAAACATTGTGGCAACACAATCTATGTGACAATTTGGAGAAATGCACTTTTGGCATGACCCATGTTTAGTATCTAGGATAGATTATTGATGAACAAGGGGTGCATGCGGATCTAGCAAAGATCCAAGTCATCTGGGATTGGCCATCTCCAACCACTCTAAGAGAGCTCCACAACTTTCTAGATCTTGCCAATTTCTACCACAAGTTCGTGTTGGGATTCTCTCATATCACTTGGCCCTTGAGTCAAGTCACCAAGGGGGGATATAAAGGAAAATTCTTTTGGTCTGAATCTCAACAGAAGGCATTCACAGAGTTGAAGCATCGCCTATGCTTGACACACCAATGCTCACATTACCAGACTTGCAACAACCATTTGAGATTGAGACAGATGCCCCTGACTATGTTATTGGGGTAGTCCTTACTCAACACAGGAATCCAGTGGCATATCATAGCGAGACACTTTCAGACACAATCCAGAAGTATCCCGCTTATGATAAAGAGGTGTATGTCATTATGTAGGCCTTTTGACGGGAAGGAAACAGCCATCCACACAAACCATTGAACCCTACAGTTCATACAAATGCAGGGGAAGTTCCAAAATGATCACCATCAGAAGTGATCCACATAACTGCAACAATTACATTTGAATATCAAGTATAAGAACAACAACACTAATAATGTTGCAAATTGCCTCAGCCAACCACCGATCATGGTGATACCATTGTGCTCAACTCTTGTACACATGAGACTTCTGGTTGGCCACTTCTCTACAAACGTGACCCAAAATTTGGCCACACATACCAGAAGCTCTTGGAGGGTTAGCATGTTCCATATTTTCACCTCCAAGATGCCCTTTTATACCACCTCGGTCACCTTTGTGTTCCTTCAAGCGACTGTGCCAAGATGATCTGGGAAGCACACTACAGTCGAGTTGTTGGGAATTTTGGGTCGAGAAAATAATGGCAGTACTGCATAAGTATTTCTATTGGCTGAATCTTCGACAGGATGTCGGGAAGTACATCAAAATTCTACACTACCTATGTCATTTCCAAATTGACCATCAAGAAGCAAGGGTTCTATACTCCATTGCCTACCCCTAGTCGACCTTGTGAATCCATCTCACATATCGGGCCTTCTTTCTACTAAGCATGGAAATGACTGTGTTTTTGTGGTCATCAACATATTCTCGAATATGGCCATTATGGTAGCCTACAAGAAGAATATCACAACAGAAGCCACAATTAAACTATTCTTTTAATGAGTGTGGGTACACATTGGGATCCCACAATCTACCATCTCAGATCAGGACAGCAGGTTCCTTGGTTCATTTTGGTCTAGTCTCTAGTCGATGTTGCACACCAAACTCACCAAGTCCACAACTTTCCATTACCAAACTAATGGCCAAATATAGGTCGTCAACAGGATGACCGTACTTTTGGGTTGTGTTATAGTCTTTCCATGATTGGCCCACGTAGTTAACCGAGGGGTTAGAGGGGCGATAGAGCCCCCCCTTTGTTGTGCCGATTATGTAGCGAGGGGAGTTACAAGGGGTTTGAGGGGTACACGTAACCTCACTTTACAGGGTTTGGATCATCGCCCCGAAAAATTTTGGTTTTGGACCCTATATTAGGTTGGGCGGACCTACCTATGGTTTTGTGCATGTTTTTCGCACATGGTTTTGGATGCGATGGTTTTCGGTCCATGGTGTTGGATGTGATGGTTTTTGGTCCATGGTTTTGGACGCGATGGTTTTCAATCCATGGTATTGGATGCTTTTATGTATTGTAACATTGAAAGGAAAATAATGAAAAATCAAGTTTGTAGTCCTGGTTTTGTGATCCAAGGGAAAATCTTTGTGTATATGTGTTTTATGTGTTATGCTCTTGCATTGTTTATTTTCTGTGTTTTAGAATTCATATGCAGGTAATTTCTGTACGGGGTTAAAACCTACATTTGGTATCAAGGTTGTTTGGGCTTCAAGGGGATGCCATTGTTGCTGAGGGGTTTTGCTCGAGCCCATGGTAGACCTTGTTCAGTGGGAGATTTGTGAGATCGATTCTGCTAGTGAAAGAAGATGGTGAGCAGTGGAAGGATAGAGATCGATAAATTTAATGGTAAGATTTTTGTGTTGTGGAAACTATACATGGAGGATATTTTAATGGATAAACATCAATGGATCGTGGTAGATCTGGGTACTAAACCAATGAGAGTTTTTGATGAAGAATGGAAGAATTTGGATTGAATAGGCAAAGAGCACAATATGATTGTGTGTCTTAGATTCAGTATTGTTGAATGTATCAGGGGAAGCTATGGTGAAGGATTTTTGGGACAAATTATGGACTTTGTACCAATCTAAGTCTCTGGTGAATAAACTTTTCCTGCAGAAAAAGCTGTATAACCTGAGGATGAAAGACGGAGACTCGGTGACAGAGCTTCTGAACACATTTAATACTATGGTAAGTTAGTTAGCATCTATTGATATTAAAATTTCGGATGAAGATAAATGCATCGGGTTGTTGTGTTTTTTACCAGATTCACAGGATAGTATGGTTATTGCAATATGTAGAAATGCGACTGCCTTGCAGTTTGATGAAATAGTCTCATCCTTGCTCATGCGGGAGATGAGACAGAAAAATATGGAGAGCTAGAATGGTGATGCCTTGTCTGTATGAAGAAAGTCTCAGAAAAAACAAAACTAAGTCATCGAGTGGGAGATCCAAATCTAGAGGGACATCTATATCTCGAGGAAAACATGTAAAGGTGGTATGTTGGATATGCGGAAAGCAAGGGCACTACAAAAGGGACCGTAAATCTAAAGCTCCTAATAAAGGAAAGGGATCTGATGATTCTCCTTTTTCAGAGGTGAAAACAACCACTGATGAAGGTGGGGATGTGTACTTGGCTTCTTCAAGTACACATGTATATCATGAGGCATGGTTTATTGACTTAGGTGCATCCTTTCACTCCACTCCCCATAAAGATTGGTTCTACAAGTATGTGAAATATGATGGTGATGATGTCTTCTTGGGGGATGAAAGGAAGGCTAGAATCGTTGGTCATAGGGGTGATTTTAGGGGTGAATGTTCGCCCTTTGGCGAAATAAAGGGGTTTTATATTTTTAGTGGGCGAATATTTTGTATCATAGTACATTTTTACAAATCACCTCAAATAGCCCACCTTGGATGATGCAGGTGCAAAAACAGTGTTCGAGAAGGCTACCTGCAAGATGGTTTCTGGGGCAATAGTATTGATGTGGGGAGTTCGAATTGGAGCTATGTACAAGCTTCATGGTAGCACTATTGTTAATGGGTGCAATAGTTTCATGGTTCAGCAGAAAATCTAGTGGTCTCTGGAGAGAAGACCATGCTGTGGCATCAAAGGCTTGGACATACTGGAGAGAAGGGCCTTCGAATACTTCATGGTAAAGGTATGGTAGAAGGTATGAGTAATAGCTCTCTGGATTTTGATTTCTGTGAAAATTGTGTATATGGGAAGCAGAATCGGGTGGGGTTCCCCTCTGGTGGTAAGAGGACGAAAC